>APFE031709467.1:32413-67441 GCA_000404065.3 Pinus taeda
CTTCTCCTCTTCGGACGTAGCTGGGAGTAATTCGATAGCCATTTGAAGTGATGGGATTTCACATTCAATGGGCAACACAGCTTCCAAGCCATAAACTAGATGGAAAGGAGTGAACCATGTTGATGTTTTCACTGAGGTTTGGTATGCCCATAGCGCTGAAAATAACATGTTGTGCCAATTCGACCGATGAATACCAATGATTCGTCGGATCATGATAACCAGAACTTTGTTGATATACTCAACTAGACCATTGGCTTGAGGATAATAAGGAGTAGAGCTATTGTGGCGCAAATCAAGCTGGCCTGTAAGTTCGGTCATCATAACATTTCGAAAATGGTGCCCATGGTTAGTGATGATCGCTTGTGGGACACTAAACCTAGCAATAATGTGATTGAATATGAAAATTGTTGCTTTCTTGCCATCTGCCTTTTATGTAGGCATTGCCTCGGCCCATTTAGTAAAATAATCAACCGCGAGGATGATATACGCATGCCCCCCGGTCGAGTGAGGGTTACAAGTAATAAAATCGATACCCCATTTGGCGAAAGGACTGATGGAAATTATAGGGTGGAGAGGAGCAGGTGGTGAGCGCATCTTTCGATCAAACACTTGACAGTTGTGGCATTTCTGGACCGCAATAATACAATCTTTGAATAAAGACGGCCAGAAGTAGCCAGCACGCAATATCTTTTGGGCTGTGGCATACCCAGACATATGACCGCCACATGCTCCAGAGTGCCAGTCATTCAAAACCTTCTCAGCATCTTCGTGAGTTAAGCAACGTCGAAAAACCAAGTCCGCCCCACGGCGATAAAGAGTATCTCCAATAATTTTAAACTGTTGGGACTGGAACCGAATTTTTCGACGCTCCGACTTTGAGATTTCAGGCTGAAAAGATTGGGTTTGGAGATAGACAATTATATCTCCATACCACGGATCTAAAGTGCTGATGAGAAACAAAGATTCTTCCGCAATGGACTCTTCTGCCATAGTCTCTGTGTCAGCGCATGGGAAATCACACATTAACTCCGTGAAAACTAAGGATTTCTTAGACTTGGATTTCTCGAACTCCAAATCGAACTCTTGCAGGATAACGATCCATTTAGATTACTTGCCCCCTAGCAGTTGTTTAGTCAAAATATAAATCATAGGGTTTCAATCCGAAATAACTGTACTTTTACGAAGTAAAATGTAGTGACGGAAACGCTGGACAGCTTGAATAGCTGCTAGAGCCAATTTCTCCACATGTGAGTATTTTAACTCAGTTGGATTTAGGGTCCGACTAAGATAATATATCCTATCTTCCATTCTGAATTCGTCTTCCTAGACTAACACCATTCCAATAGTGGAATGCGAAGCTGCGAGGTATAAGAAATAGTCCTAGTTGTAGTTGGGAGGATACAGCAACGGTGCATGGGTCAACGCGTGCTTGAGTGCATCAAAATATTGCTGAGCAATCTCATCCCAAAAGAATTGAGCGTTCTGTTTCAACAACCGGGTAAAACCCTTAGTGACATCGGCGTAGTTTGGAATGAATCGGCGTAAAAAGTTTGCTTTCCCCTGCAAACTTTGGAGTTGGCGCAGACTCGAAGGAGGAGGCAATTTGATGATAGCTTTGACCTTCAAGGGATCGACGCGAATGCCGACTTTTGAAACAACAAATCCCATCAATTGACCCGCCTCTATACAGAATACACACTTGTGCGGATTCAAATGAATACGATAATGCCTACACCTCATAAAGATTGCTCGTAAGTGGACAAGGTGATCAGCTCGATGTAAGGAATAAGCAGGCAAATTATCGAGGTACGGTTGCACAATGTGCTTGATTTCATGAAATGCATAAGACATCGCCTGTTGAAAAGTGGCTCCGGCATTCTTAAGTCCAAAAGGTAATTTGCAATAAGAAAATGTCCCCCATGGACAAATGAATGTCATTTTTGGTTGATTGGCAGGTAGAATATTGATTTGATTATAACTCGAGAAACCATCCATAAAGGAAAACATTTCACTTCCGGCACAATCATCAATTATTTGATCGATATAGGGCATTGGGTAGTTGTCTTTTGGACAAGCTCGATTTATATCCCTATAGTCGATACAGATTCTTATTGTTCCCTGTTTGTTGTTAACCGGAACAATATTCGATACCCAATCTGTTAACGGGATCGGATAGATGAAACCTGCTTTCAACAGCTTCTCGACTTCTGATTTAATCGCAGCCGCTTTTCGAGGGTGAATCTGATGCAACCGTTGCCGGACGGGTTTAGCATCCGGGTAGGTCTTGATTTCATGGACAACAATGGCGGGATCAATTCCTGGCATTTCCTTGTAAGACCAGGCAAACATGTCACGGAATTCTTGGAATAGGGCCTTGTAAGTTTGAATTTCATCATCTGTACACGAGGCACCTATATGAATGTTCTCAACAATTCCGGGCTTCACTAATGTCAATGGGAATAGTGTGAGAAATATTCCCTAAATTCAGCTCTGAATCAGGATGTTTCGTTGGACTCTGAGCTTCTTTGACATATTCAGTGGTAAAGATGGATGAGAAATCATTTTCGAAACTATCATCCTCAGGTAAAAACGAAGATCTGTCATGAAGATCCTCCCATGGTAAATCGTCTACACATAGGACTTCACGAAGGTGTTCGTCAGATGACACAACTTCGGGAAACGTTATTAATGATGAGGTTGACGTGAAAAGTGATTCCTCATGGACCACATTCATTTGGTAAATTTTGGTTGAAAGTGGGTCAGTAAAAGACACCACGGCTTCATAAGCAGTTTCATATGGACTTAAAGGCATAGCATTACCAAATGAGTCTATTTCAGATTCAGAAGGGACAATCCAAGGATTGTCGTAAATAATGGTGTCTGATGTAATCATATGAATAGATGCAAATGAAGACGATGCGTTGATTGGAGGAAAATGAAAAGTTCCCAGTAAACTGGAATCTTTAACTAAACCTATGCCAACGTCCCTGTAAGGGATAGTCATTTTACCGACATGCTAGATACTCTCTGAAGAGGCTGGGTTGGATGCAAAGTAAGCCAGCTGGTCTATTGTCATGATCTTGCCATTATATGGAAACTTTATTACTCTGAAGACCGATGAAACGACCGCTGTCACAGCATATGACCAACTTCGACCCAAGAGAAGGCTGTAGTCCAGAGGGGCATCAACCACCTCCACATCTAGACTAACATTTTTTCCTTCAACCTCTATAGGCAAATCCTGTAGAATGCCAAACGGACGGAACCCACAACCATCAAAGGCCTTAAAGATGGTCGGGGATTGGTTCAGTGAAGGAGAAACAAGCGATCTCCAACACTAAATCGACATAATACACATGGAAGCTCCCTCATCAATTATAGTCCGATGAACAGGCCTGTTTTTGACTATCACTAGAATCTGGAAAGCCATCTGATGAGGTAAATGTGGTGTACTATTTTCTAGATCAAAGATTATCAGGTTCGGATCCTGAACATCAACAGCTCTGATAGCTGACAAAAGTAATTTTCTTTGTGCTAGGCATGATTGCAACACTTCCAAAGCCGACATCGCTGAGGGTGAAACAGCTAAGTCCTCAACGATGTTATAATTCTGAGCCGCTCTCGCATGTGGATTGAAAGCAGACTTTCGAAGTATACCCTTGGCGGGCGGTTTGATTACTAAGTCAGGGTTAGGTTTCTCGATCTGTAGTGGATCGGAAGCAGGAGCTGAGGTTGATGGATGAGAGTTAGAAGATTCTGCTTCCTTACCATCAACAGGATTCTTACTACCATAATCTTGCGATCGAGTCGCAATCCTCACATGAGACATCATCAAAATGGGTTCTTCACTGGCACTTGAGGAAGAACCTATCATTTTAGTCTCCTGCTTTGGAAATGGATCTTTC
This sequence comes from Pinus taeda, assembly GCA_000404065.3. NCBI lineage: Eukaryota > Viridiplantae > Streptophyta > Pinopsida > Pinales > Pinaceae > Pinus > Pinus taeda. The sequence continues at coordinate 36,319 of APFE031709467.1, forward strand.
AAAACAGCAGGAGTTGGGGAACCTTTGACTATTTTCACAACCTCGGCCCGATGAGGGCAATCTCTTGTATAATGATCCTCTTCACAAATAAGACAAGGATATCGAGGTTTGCACATTTCGTCATTGGTTTCTGACTTTTCTGTTTTCTCCTTTAGAGCCTTTTCTGCTTTATTCCTCTTCTTACCCTTTTTCTTTCCACCGTTTTTTGATTTGACCGTAGATGTCTCTACGGCGTGAATATCGGCGGAAATTTCAGGAGAAGATTCTCCTGTCGGGGAATCAGGCAGGGTGATTATAGGAGAAGAATTCTTAGAAGATTTCTTCTTACTCTTTGTGTTCACCGTACCAATCATACCATTAGCGGCATGAGATCCCGAAGGAGCAGCAGCGATTTGATTTGATTTTGGAAGATCCGGGATCTTCTCGTGTAAAGTACCCGACTGAGTGTAAACTAAGTCAAGGTACTGTGCCTGAGCAATGACTTTCTCCTCAGTAACTACGCCAGCCTTAGCTACATCTTCAGTAATCTTCGGTAATAATGATTTAACAAACCATTCAGCTAAGATTTGGTCCTGGATAAAAACTTTCAGTAACCTTCTTCGACGTCTCCATTCATGAATATGATCAGAAATATACGTGGACGTCGATTGTTTTAGTGAAGTTAGTAACTCCATGCCTCTATCGTATCTGACCGACAACTGAAATTGAGTTAAGAACGAGGTAGCTAACTGACTAAAATTGTAAAAAGAGGCCCGTGGTAACTCAATGTACCACTTGGCCGCGAGACCAATGAGTGTACATTTGAAAAGACGTAAGCGGATCGAATCCTCCGAAATAGAATTTGATGCACACTAGAGGTGGTAAGTCATCACATGATCTGACGGGTCCTCTCCAGACTTACCTTCGAACTTGGGTATGTCACTGGGTAACTTATTTGGCATTGGCGGCCAATACGGAAGATAATTGATTGGATCGTTCGTTAGGCGCGTCAAGTCTGGTAAATCCAATGTTGCGATAAATGGAAATTGCCGGTTAGGATCTCGAAAACTTGGGGTCACTAAACCAGCCCCAGGAGGCGGATATCCAGGATAACTTGGAATAGGAATTGCGTTCGGGATATTGTATCCTCCTGGAAAACCAAGATTAACCGAACCGACTGGGGTTGTTGAGGTTGTTGATAAGTGTACCCAGGATACGATTGATACTGGTAGGTTGGTTGCTGCACAATAGGACCATATTGAGGTTGGTACTGTCCCTGGTATGGGGGTTGAACAAATTGAGGTTAAGAAGTAACAATCGTACTTCCTACAGGCATCTGGACCGTAGATCCAGACTGAGGTAAAGAGGTCTGAGGAACAGATGCAGGAACAGTAGAAACCGGAGCTTCTGATACTCCAAAACAAGGTGGGGTGGATGGAGAAGATGTTGTAGTAGTCGCAGCAGACGTTTGAGGTGGAGTACGAGGTGTACTAGACCCAGCCTGAGAAACTACAGAAGGTGCAGAAGTTGGAGCCGTAGACTGGACGGGTTGCTGAGATGGACCAGTGGCCTGTCCAGGTTGGGATGACGACTGCACATTCAGTTGCAAAACCTGTGGATTTTGAGAAGGACCCCACACCAAATTCGTTCCGGGCTATTGACCTTGAGGATATGGAGGACCATAACCGGGTTGAGGGTAAGATTGATAATACGCTTGACCTGAAGGCGGTTGGTAACCTTGCGATTGATACTCGCCTTGGGGTTGATAACCCTGAGGCACATACTGATACTGGGGTTTACCTTGAGGTACGTAAGGATATTGATTCTGGGGCGCATACTGATATTGAGGTTGACCTTGAGGTACGTAAGGATACTGGGGTTGACCTTGAGGTACGTGTTGGATCTGGGGTTGACCTTGAGGAATGTACTGTCCCCAGTGGAGTCGCCAATTTGTCATGCGGAAAGAGTTAATCTTGCGGACAAAACCAACCTCCCTAGAAGCTTAAGGCTTTCTAGTGACAAACAAGAAAATTAAGAGCAATCCTTCTCTAAATATGCAATCACCATATAAGAAATCAAGTGTTTAGATCCTACCTGTAGTCCAACACTGTTGTAGTAGTCCAGCCTCGTCAATCCGGATGAGCTCCTCCTTCTCTCCGAAACCTGCATTCACTAACAATCAAACGATTAAATAGCACCTGAATATCTTATAAAATAAAACATATTCAACATACAGACCAAGGAGTATATGAAACAACTCATTAATAACAAATTGTTGAGAAGAATGGACTTATTTGTATTAATAGGAAACAAAAGAAACCATTACAACCTGAGCCTTGGTGTTGTGCAAGTCCCTCCCAGGGTCCAGCAAGAGTTTTCCTTTGATAAGCTCACCCACTTCCAAATGAAACAAGAAAGGATGGGAATCTCTCGTCACAAGCTTCTACAAGGAAGTCCTAATTCCAGCAGCATCTACCCTTTGGAATATTCAGCTTTCAACCTCTCCTCCTTTTGGCCCAATGCATGTATTTATAGTGTTCTAGAGGAAGTTAATCAGGTCCACCATCAATGGGATAAGCCCCTCTTTGGATCGGGTAGCTCCCCTCTTGATGGGATAAGTTCCTCTTTCATAGGGATACATGAACCATCTGGAGGCGCTCAATACTCGTCAAACAAGCTTCTAGAATGCTCTAGAAATGACCACAAGTAACTTTTTTAAGATGAAACTCGCGCCTTTTGACCTTTACAGGAGTACGCACCCACCCCTTTACATACAAAGCGTATAAGTGCGCAGGTATTATGAACTTGGGATGCGTACACGCAGGTAAGGTTGAGAGAAACTGCATACCCAGAGATAAATATATTTTTAAAGACTTTCTCTCTTTCTTGAAGTTTGACATGGAGAGCAGAGGTATGAGGCTTGCCAAGGAGGATAGTATGACAACTGATGGAGCCATACTAACTGCAAATAGTCATGGTGACAAATTTTAGTGTAACACCAAGTAATGTGCGAGTATGCTCTTACAAGTTGGCTTTTGATTGTTCAAATAATGAAGCTGAGTATGAAGCTCTGATTGCTGGCCTAAAAATTCTAAGAAAGCTGAATGCTAAGAGGATTTTAGTATATGGCGACTCTGAATTGGTGATTAAGTGGGTCAGAGGTGAATATCAAGCAAAGCATCCTCGGATGTGGGCTTACCGTAATGCAGTTCTAGACATCCTAAAATTATTTTCAGAATACACCTTCACATGTGTGCCTCGTATACAAAATAGCATTGTTGATGCTCTTGCTAAGGCAAAAAGTAGTTTGAAGATCCCAATGAACTCTAGTAATAAATTCAAAATCCATGTCAAGCATCGTCTGACTGTCTCGGACAATCAGAGATATTGGCAAGTTTTCCAAGATGATGAGGAGATTGATGATTTTCTGCAAAACAAAGGTAAGTTCAAAGAAACCTCAATTGATGCAGAAAATGATGATGGTAAAGGTAATGGTACAGATGATGCGCAAATCAATGAAATGGACGTGTTGCAGCTAAAGAATAACATCATTCCTAAAGGCTTGATACCTTTAGAAGAACTTTTTGATCAAGATGATGTAGCCCACAAACCAACATTGCAGCCAACAGAGAAGGGTGTGGAGGAGGTCAATCTCGGAACAACTGCTAATCCTAAAATGGTAAACCTGTCTAAAGTATTGCCACAAAGGACAAAGGACAAATATATCAGTTTGTTGTCTTCATTTGTAGATGTTTTTGCCTCGGACTATTCTGGCTTAAAGACATATGATACCAATATAATTCAGCACACTATACCCATTAAGCCCAACCAGAAACCTTTCAGACAGAAGTTGAGAAGGCTAAATCCAAATCTGTTGCCATCAATTGAAAAGGAGATAAACAGGTTGTACAAATCAAGAATCATTGTTCCCATCAGATTTTCGGATTGGATCTCTATTGGTGCCTGTACGAAAGAAGACAAGTGAGATTCGCTTGTGCATTGATTTTAGAAATCTTAATAAAGTTTCATTGAAAGATAACTATCCACTGCCCAAAATGGACCATATACTTCAGCTAGCAGTGGGAGCATCTCGTGTGTCACTAATTCATGGTTATTCTGGATATAACCAAGTTTCTATCCATGAAGATGACCGAGACAAGACAACATTCACCACTCCATGGGGAACCTTTCATTACGCTAAAATGCCTTTCGGTTTGAAAAACGCAGGTGCCACATTTCAGCGTGCAATGGACTTGGCTTTCGCAAATCTGAAGGATTTCTTTTTGGTTGTGTACCTGGATGATCTGACGGTGTTTTCCAAATCTGATGAAGAACACATGTACCATCTAAACACTGCCTTTCAAAAGTGCAGAAAATATGGCCTATCATTGAATCCGAAAAAGAGCTTGTCTGCCATGGAGGAAGGAAAACTACTCGGGCACATTATCTCAAAATATGGAATTTGTATTGACCTAGCACGTGTACAAGAGATTCAGCAAATCGATCTGCTTCGAAATAAGAAAGAGATTCAATCTTTCAATGGTAAAATGAATTTTCTACACCGCTTTGTACCTAATCTTGCTGAGCACCTAAGAGAGATTACAAACATGCTTAAGAAGGGCAGCCAAGTGAAATGGACGGAGGAGACTGTAAAATCTTTCAAGTCAAATTGGCTCTTTCTTCAGCTCCAGTTCTAGTCAGCCTGGATTACACCCAGTATTTTATATTGTTTGCATTTGTTTCGAAGAATACTATGGCAGCTGTGTTATTGCATAAAAGAGATGATCACGAAAGACCCACTGCATTCTTCAGCAGAGCTATAAGAGATGCAGCCTTAAAATACAACATCATTGAGAAGCAAGCCCTTGCACTTGTGAAAGCGTTGAAATATTTTCGGGTATATATTCTACATTCTCATATTTTGGCCTATGTTCCTAACACTGCTGTCAAAGATGTTTTAGTGTAGACCGATCCAGAAGGAAGACAAGGCAAGTGGATTGCAACTTTGTTGGAATATGATGTGGAAATAAAGCCCACAAAGCTGGTTAAAGGACAAGGATTGGCAAAGTTAATGGCTGAGTCAAACTTGCATGCCTTAGACATAAATCTGATTGCTGCTATGTCCGATGAGAATGAGGAAGGATCATCAATTCAGGTATCTGAAATGTTTGCTCTTTCTCTGTGGTATTCAGATATCATATATGTGCTTAAAAATTTGTCACCACCGCTCGACATGACTAGAAACAAAGAAAGAACACTCAAATTGAAGGCTGCCAAGTTTTGCATTCTAAATTCTACACTTTATTGGAAAGATGCCGGTGGAGTTCTGTTAAACTGTTTGGTGGAAAAGGAAGCAAAGAAGATCATGGAGGATTGCCACGAGGGAGACTGTGGTGGTCACCTTTTTTTGAAATCAACAACAAATAAAATTCTGAGAGTGGGAGACTATTGGCCGACATTGTTTGTTGATGTATATAGGATGGTCAAAAGCTATCATAAGTGTTAGATTTTTGAAGGAAGGCAGAAGTTACAGCCTTTTCCACTTAAGCCCATTGAGGTGAGTGCCCCTTTTCAGCAATGGGGGTTGGATTTCCTTGGTGAAATTCATCCCGCTTCTTCCGGTCAGCATAGATGGATCCTCACAGCGACAAATTATTTCACAAAATGGATCAAAGCAATTCCCATCAGACAAGCTACAGATGTGGTAATTATTTCAATCCTTGAAAAGAACATCTTGTCTCACTTTGGTTGCCCGAATAAGTTGATCACTGATAACGCAACAGCTTTCAAATCAAAGAGGATGGTAGAGTTTTTTCATAAATATCACATCATTTTGGGTCACTCAACTGCCTATCATCCACAAGGCAATGGATTGGCAGAGTCTTCGAATAAATCATTGGTCAACATCATCAAGAAGCTGCTGGAAATAAACAAGAAGAGCTGGCATAATAGGTTGGTCAATGCACTTTGGGCAGATCAGGTCAGACAGAAGAAATCCATTGGTACCTCACCTTTTGAGCTTGTTTATGGAGTTGATACAGTGTTTCCTACCTCTCTCGCAGCCTCGGTAGTCAAACTTCTTTAGGAGGCTGGCAGTGAAGACGATCCTATGTAGAGAAGGTTGAATCAAATGGCCCACTTGCAGCAGACCAAAGAATAAATCTTCGAGAACACATCCAAGTTGTAGGAGAAGATTAAGAAAATATATGACACAAAAGCAAAAGCAGACAAATTTCAATTGGATGTTGTGGTGTTGAAGTGGGATGCAAGGAATGAGGAAAAAGGGAAGCACAGGAAGTTCGAGAATCTTTCGAAAGGTCCCTTCACGATTGCAGCATATCAGGGTTAGAATGCCTTTCTTCTGAAGGAAATGAACGAGGAAGATTGTCCAGGAGGCCCAATCAATGGTTGGCTACTCAAACAATACCATTTTTGAGTTGTTGACGCTGCTTCCATTATCACTATAAATACCATTTTATATCAGTTTGGTTAGAGTTTGTCAAGTTAGTCTTCAAGTCATTTCAATGTCAAATTTGAGTCAATTTTTTGGTCATTTTAGTTTCATAAATGAGTCAGAGTCTTGTGTTGTTTGTCTAAATAATGACTCCATAGCCCAATGGATGAAGGCATTGTCTAGCTCTTCTAGAGATCTACTACTCTTGGCACTTCCAAGGAGCTACCATCCCCCATTGGAGCCAATGTTAGAGTCGGTCTTGTTAGTCCTCCCTCAGAGATCAAAACTCTTTCTACATTTCATTTTTAGTAGTCCCGCTCCATTCACTCAGCTGCATTCTGCTTGGGGAATGCCATAATCTGATGGAAAAGGTCATGCTAGTCATTTCCCCTCATGTCTGGCACCTGTTGGCTTAGGTATTTTGTCAATGTTCACTAAAGTCCATGACAGTTAATGTTCGATATTTTAATGGACAAGTCATTTTCAGTCATTAGTTCTATGGATTAGTCAATTTGGTCTTCAACCATGTCCAATAAAGCCATGCAGACCAGAGGGAAGCCCTTACAAATTTGTGATTCAAATATTTTCATCGTCATGTTGACAGATTACAATTGTTCTTCAAAACTCTATTTTGAAGAAAACTCAAACAGTGTGTCATTTGTGATAATTGTCCAAAATAAGTCTCCAGTTGATCTCTTTAGGTGCAGTCATGGCTTCCTTGGCCAAATGCCATGTCATGTGACCCCTACAAAAAGTGCCAAAAATTTCATCATTTTAGCTAAAAATTCAAAGGGAAAAGTGAAATACAAAGTTGCTTTAAATCAAAGAAAAAGTACCAAAACAAGACATTAGAAAAGTCGGTTTTGAAGAAGAAAAATTAAACCCATGACTCCAAATGCATTTATATAAAAGTTTCCACAAGTAACAAAATCATTGTGCACACCAAGGCTATAGAGAAACATAGCAAAGTGATTGAGAGTGCAAATCACGCCTTTTAGGTGAGTTTGGAGACATTTTCCAGAGCGCGGCGCACACATAGAGGGGCACAGCACACATAGAGAGCGCGGCGCACAGAGCGTGACCCCGCATTAGTGGGTATACACGGGCACGGTGCACTAGGTTTGCTGCACGACACACACCCACAAAGGCCCGAAATTGTGCCAGACTTGCAATGAATCACTTTGAAACCCTTAAAATTGACAAGTAGGGTCTACATCTTGCTTGCTCATCAAATTTTGTGAATGTAATGATGGTTCATGGCTGTTTAGAGTTGCAATAAACGCATAAAACCCTACCACTCAAAATCATCAAAGCTATTGCTCTAGGGTTGCAAATTGGTTGTGTTGATACCAAGGCTCCTATTTCACCTTTCATTTTTCCCCTTCTTTCCATTTTTCCCTTTCCCCCCTATCCCATTTTCCCTATTTTCCTTATCCTAAAACGTTACTAAACCCCTATTCCCTATCCCCTCCACTCATTTGTCAATGTAAAACCCCAAAACCCTACCTTATCAAATCCCCAAACCCTCCTACATATCCCTAAACAAAATTCCCCACCATAACCCCTAATCCCATCATATTATTCCCCTTCCTCACACTCCTTTTTTGCATTGTTCCCCTTGGTGGCAGAGATCACAACAACACATAGTTTCACTACCATCATCAAAGGACAATCCAAGCACATTCCATATACAGTAGTCATGGCATCCGAGCATTCATCGGAGTATGAGATGGAAACCCAAAGTGATTCCTCCTCGGAAGAACAGGATCCCTAGAGTCATCACAAAAGTGGCAAACATGTTAGGGATGAACCAACCACCCTCACAGAATTGCAGGCCTGTCCTCTTGCTATGTCATGTTTCCAACATCTATCATGTTTTGAGTTTTTTCAAAGGCTGGCTAATGTTCGAGTTCATCATGAGTTGGCCCATCTTTTTGTGCTTCACCTACATGGAGATCACTCTATCTTGGCCGGGGTCACCTTCACACTGACACCCGAAACTGTCTCATTAGCAACCGACATACCTAATGTTGGAGAACAGTGGCATAAGAAACAGAAGGTGGATCGATAGCATTATGAGCCTTGCATTAAGGCTAGTTTCTTGAGGCAGCTCCAAAGAGTCTTTCCATTTGGATATTTGAAAGATGAATATGCTCCACTCATGAAGTTGATCATGAAATATTTCAGCTGTGAGGGGAGGTTCTCTTGGTTATATGCCTATCACATCAGGTTGCTCATGCACTTTACTAGGGTATGGATGATGAACATCCCATATTTCATTTATAGGAACATAGATAGGATGAACACCTTCATGTAGCACAAAACCCCTCAGCAACAACTTAACAATGTTTAACACTTTGCTCTTATTAAGATTTTGGTGGATCATTAGTTGGGATTACAGGGCATTACTTGGGATGACTTCATCTCCCGTGACCTCTTCAGGACTTCACAAGTATTATCAGAGGTTGAACATGAGATAGGTGGTCCTTCTCATTAGTATGAGCACCATGAGACAACTACTATGCCAGTATTCATCACCTATCAGAGAGGCAGTAGACATTTGTTTGCAGCAACAAAGCGAGTGTTATCTCCACCCGGGGTGGAAGGGGCCTCGCTTCCGACATCAGCAACACAGGTACAGGACAAGGGAAAGAGGCCCATGCATGAAGAGGGGCCATCAAGTGAACAAGAGGCTGACTTCATCCTCATTCATGATGATTATGCAAATTTGGAGAGTGCTAAACTTAGGAGGACCATCGAGGAGCAAAAAACAGAGATCCAAGACTTGTCACTCAATTTGGAGATGTCTAAGTGGATTATCAGGTATTTGGAGTAGAGGAACAAATAGCTTGAGGACCATCATGAGATCATGGAGCTGAAAAACATCCGTGAGAATCGCCAAGCTGCCCAGCATAGGAGGATTGAGCTCACTACATTAGAGCAAGAGATTAACAATGACCGTGAGTCTTGGCTCGAGCATATCAACATCCACCTTGAGAGATTGTTAGAGAAGATCAGCAAGGAAAAAATCATATTGAGTTGGATTGTTTATCACTATAGGGCACAAAACATGAGTTCAAAGGCTCGGATAAGGAGTTTGAAGGCGAAATTGAGCAAAGCGACAAAAAGGCAAAAGAGGCAAAAAGAGCAAGCTTAGCCTTGAATCTTGGCTGAAGCCTCTATGGTCCAGCATAGCACTTCATAGGTTTGCATTTTTGGATTCAGAATGAAAAATCACGCCTGTTGGTGCATGGACAAAAAATTTGGGCATGTTTTGAGTCCCCAGGAGGTCAAAAACACTCAAAAAATGACCTCTCTGCCCCTATTTTGACACACAAGAAGAAGTCTTGGGAGAATGATGCTTTGGAGGGGATAATGAGCACCAAATTCAGAAATTCCACTTGGGTTGGAAGGTAGACAGGCAAGGCTTTCCAACAAGCACACTTGGGTGCAATTTGGACTCAAGAAGGTACCTCAAAATCACCTCCAAAGTGGCGCAGTGCATATAGACCAAAAGGCCAAAATCACTTCCGCTCTGTGACATTCGATTCGCGACTTTCTCCAAGTGGGCCCACTCAATTACACTACATTTTTCTCGGAAACTAAGCCAATGTTTAAAGAGTATTTTCACTAAAGGTTGGCTTCTATCCAAGTGGAAAAAGAAGGCCAGCAGTCACCCAAGCCATTTGTCATATTTGTAATGCTACACCTGTAACTAATGGTTGGCTTTCCATTTCCATTTTGTAATGATTTGAAAAACTCCCCACCTCTCTTTCGTTCTATTTCCCAATGGAATAATCTATATATTGTATGCAAACCATTTGCAAAGGGTTGGTTGTAATTTCTGGGAGACTGTGGGAGAGAAACTCAGTTCCTCATTTTATATTTTGACAGAGGATTAATGAAAGGCAGCGACAAACTGTGTAGCAAATGTGTTCTCTTTATGTTTCATATGTATTTCGTTAGGTTTCACAGTTCATTCATATTCATTTCCAATGAAATTTTCAAAGTAAGATAAGGTAGAATTCATGTTTATTACTCTGCCTATGGGAAAGTTTCACATTCTATGTTCTTCTTCTATTGAAAAGGATTCATGTGTTTATGCCCTTTTCACCCTCCTAAACAATATTTACATTCCGCATTATTTCAAATTTAATTGCTAGACTTTTCACCTATCTTGCTTCACGAAGTAATCTATGCCTTTCTGTTAAATTCTTTGCGCATTGCTGTTCATTGGTCCCATACATCCCAGAAACTCAGTCATTTATAACAATTTTCTTCTTGTATACATATTTATTTACTAGCCTAAAATCAATACTCACTGCAAGTCATCTCAGACCATATTGTTTATCTATTCACTGAGTGTGACACAGAGAGAGCCCTCTCCTGTTCTGGTAGGGCTAGCTACCAGAATGAGCGTGGTTTGTGGTTACCCTGAATTTTTCCTTCCTTCAGCCTAAGGAAGATTAAGGTGCTAACACATCCCTTCCATGTGTGCGAGCTTGCCTTCAACTTTTGTTGTGATGGTGAAGGCCTTGTTGATCCAAGGCTGAATGCATGCCTTTAGGACTGCTTCCTTGTGTCGTGCCACATCCACCTATTCTATCAGCGCTTTGGCCTGTTGCATCCGAGCAAGCCTCTGAGTGAGGGCCACCACCTTTGCAGTTCCTTTGACGTTGTCATACTGCTGTTGAGTTCTCACACCTCTGTCTCTAAGCACTGGATGTTGGCGTCCTTGTGCAAATTTGTGAGGACCTTAAATGATTCTTCCAACATGTTGTTGCAGTCTCGCATTGCACTGCCAATTTTGTCCAGTCCCATTATGATAGTGCTAGCATGCTGTTATCTGACTTCCGGAGGGGTGGATGGCTATGCCTTTAACTGCAACTCGATGATCTAAAGGTTTAGCTCCAACTAAACCTTTTTCATTTCCTCTCGCGCCTCATGCACCCCTGCTGCTAACCTATAGACGTGCACCTCTACTAAAGTGTCTGCTAGGATGGCTAGCTCTAAGATGCTTTGACAAGATTCATCTATGACCTGTACCAATTATCGATTTTGTGACACTACTTCATCACGCTGGAAGCTTAACTGTTCCATATTGATTTTCTACTCACTGATAACTTGTAGTGCGTGGCTCTCCGTAGCCTATAGTTCCACATTTATCCCATCCGGTAGAATGTATAAGGTGTCCTGTAGGAGTGCAATGAGGTTGATGTTGATACACTTCAGGGCACTAATCATAGGCTTGTCGGCCTCATTTGCTATCACAAGTGCTCCTTCTAGTAGTAATACAATATTTGTCACCCGAGCACGCATCATTTGTTCTGTTGTTGTTGTTCTGACTACCAAGCTGGTTGAAAGGGTACTAGCCTAAGGGGTGCGCACCTGCAACTCTTGTAGTTGCGCTTTGAGGACCCTTAACACAATTTAGTTCTCCTGAATGAAATTTTGGAGGGCCTCAGAGGTGACATCACGCACTATCTCGCCGATGTTGTGCATATCACCCTCGATTAAGGTGATCGGGTCAATAGACAACTTCGATGCCTTGAACTTCTTACATGACACTGTCCACTCAGTTGGGTGTTGGCACTTCAACTGTGTTGATGCGGTTTGTGGGTCCGTGCCTCCCTCTTCTTCCTCTGCTTCCTGCCCATGCAAACACAACATTTACCCATCGCGCACCTTTGTGGCTTCCTCCTGCACTGCTAATGCTACTACGGACTTTTCCTACTCAGTTGTTGTCTTTGTAGCATCCCGCGCCACCCGCACTTCTGTTGTTGCTACCTCCTTCCTTCTCTTTTTTTCCAACTGTGCAATGCATATCTTGGCCTCTTCTTTCTTCCTCTGTGCCACTGACTTGTCTATCTCCAAGATGTATAGAGCACACCACTCCAATGGCCATGCCTCTAGTACATTAAATATGATGTCATTCATGGCTACAAAGGGTAGCTTTCTCCATTGTTAGGTTAGGTCCTTGCATGCTCTAATGTAAATGTTATGGATGTTCGCTTTGAATTCCACAAAACTCTGCAAGCTATTCTAGATAGTGGGTGACAACCACGGCTTGTGGTTAATCACCATTCTTAGGTTCATCTCCATGAACACCTAGAATATTTTACTATCCCGGATCCTCTTCGCATCCTTTGTGGCCCAGAGCGAAGCATACTTCGCGGCCTCGAGTAGATCCCTACCAATTGTGGGGATTTGACTATCCTCCATTAATTCCCTTTCCACAAGCACTATCGACAGCAAAAGCCATGCATAGTGGAATGCTTTTCCCTATTCTTGAGCTTCACGAAAATTCTCCAAAAAATCCTTGCAGAGGAACTCGGACCAGTTAAACTAGACCCCCTATGTGTGTTGCTCAGCCAGTGCTACCACCATGAGGGTACCTCATCTACGTGACACTTATGCATAACCTTACTGACCATTATTTGGGTTGCCACTTTCACTACTTTGTCATTGATCCTAGATATGGCGTAGCCCCTTTTCTTCTTTGTTAGCTTGTACTTTTTCTTCATGGTCTCTACGATGGCTAAGTCACTGCTTTTCCCTTCCGAGATGTCTGCGGGGTCCTCCCCTTTACGTGGAAGCCCAGAAATGTGGTGAATCAAGTCTGTCGTGATGGGGATAGGCTCCTCCAGCCACAAACACCCATCATGCACCAGGGAGAGCAGTTGACTGTTGACGAAAATGGTTATTTGGGCGTGGTGGAAATGCGGCACCCAGAGCAAGTTCAGTAGCCTAGTATTTTTCCACTCTGTGAAAACACTTTCCCAGCTATAATTTTGTAACCCTCACCACGATGTTCTGCTTGGGCTTCATGACGTGCGAGGTCTTAAGGTGAGGGAATGTTTCATGGTCAACTAGGTCCCAATATTCAAATTTTAAGCTCGGCACCCATCCCAAGTGCATTCCCTCAAAAATAATGTTGTTAGGGAGAAGCAAGGTTTGGAGCAAGATCTTGGTCACATCAAGGTCCTTGGGCACTTTAGCCTTCCCTTTTTGTGGGGGGGACATAGGCGGGAAGCTTTGTCGGGGGGTGCGCAGGATGAGTTTTCTCCTCCATGCCTTTATCCTCGTCCTCTGCGATGATAAGATCCTCCAGGTCTTCTTCTTCTTCATTAGTCTCTATGGTGACAACTTTCCCCTTCTCCTCCATTTAGAACTTGGTGTGCAGTGGGTTCCACGTGGACAAACTTACAGGAACCATCGCTTGCTTGTCCTTCTTGGGTCTTGGCGTGCGCGCTGATTTCAAAATTTCTGCCACAATCCTGGCACCTTCCAGGGCATCCCCCACAGTCAGGGCCTGTGTAGCCTCTTCGATAGTAATTTATATTATCTCCGTAATGTCCTCAATTATTTCCATCGTGTCCATCTTGAAATCTAGCACTCGCGAACTTAGGGGCTCAATCAACGCTCGGCACTCAACAATCAGGGCTCTACTCAATAGCTCAATTCACAAATGACCAAGTGTCATTTTTTGGGTATCCCCTTGTAATTTATAGCACTTTTTGAATTCGAATTTGACTGTTTCCCCCAAATCCGATTAATTAATGCTCCCTTGGTGGTAGCTTTCTGCAAATATTACCCATAAATCACGTCTTAAATGCCTACCGCCCACCCCATTTGGACTTAAGTCGAGCATCCCATCGTGAATAGTGACTTCAACGGTCACTTTCTGGCCAACCTGTGTGGCAGCATAGCCCCCCGTGTGCAGGCACAGACCTTGTGACTCTTTGGTTCTACATGCAGCTCCAACATTGCGCAGCTCCTGGGTAGAATAGTTTATAGTCCCCCACTTCCTTTCAACTGCCTGGAGCACTAAGACTATACTTCCTTAGGCTAGTCAGGTGGTCGCACCACTCATGTGAAGTTTCATCCTATCATCCATCATGTTTCCTAGAGAATACACACCTTTTATTGTTACAGTTGGCATCACGCACTTTACCATCTGTAACACACTACCCTAGTTAATACACTTAGCAATCTGTGGTCCAAGCCAAGGCATCAGACTCATCAATTTGTGGTGATAGGCCTTAAACCTGCCATCATGATCATACGGATCCTGCCTTGTCACCCTAGTATTTTTGCCCAAAACATATTCCTTTATCTCGTCCTCCAACTTCTTGAACTCCATGTCCACCCAAGTGCTTTTCTTCCTTAATCATACCCTTTCTTCTTCAAGTTCTTCGAGTCTAAAATTTCCCTGTTGGATTTCGGCTTCCAAGGTTCTGCAAACCATTGTATCTACCAACACTACCATGTGCAGTCTAAGCTCTCCAGGTACTATAGTTCTTACAGTAGTTGCTTCATACTCCAACCTTGGTGGTGCTTGTGTAGTCATGTTTTTGCACGCGGTCCTATAAGCCCAGAGAACTGCTGGTATGCATGGGTCCTAATCAATCTGCTTCACATTGTGGACCTTGTTTAGTGCTTCGTGTACTTCATTAAAAGCTTCTACATGGATATTCTTTTGTGCACTTGGTCTTACCATAATTCGTGGTCCCAACTGAAGGAGTTATTCGTGCCATTGCCTTACCCACACTTGCTTACTGATCGGGTCTCCTACTGCAAGGATGGTGTGCATTTATGTAGGTTTCACACCATATGACTGTATCCACCTAGAGAGGTGGGTGTTCGGGCCAATTCGTCCATCATACTTGTCTTTAAATTACATATGAGGCTTCCCAAACCACATGCGCATCATCCTTCTGCATTCGTGCCAGTCCTAAGATCTTCGTTGATGCGTACCCCACCATCTTGTGGGTGTAGCTCGTAGTACCCATTTCATAGTGTCGAAGAGTTAGCGTTTCAATACTCCTCTTTCAAATTTGTTCAGGAATTCATCCACCTCACTTAACCCATCATATGTAGAAATATCTCTTACCTTTGTCGCTACGTAGCGCAACAATCTCATCATCATGTTATAATTGAGCCTGGTTACCTCATTTAATTGGTTCTACCATCATTCTATCTCCTCGTTAGAGTCTGATGTGCAGGAGCTTTCACGCTCCCAAGAGATTAAGCCATCCACAGTTGGATTTAACCAATCTTGCTCACGCACAGTTATCTTGTAGATGCAGTCCATATCATCGTCACTGTCGTAGTCGAGCATTGGCTCTGTGTAGCGCGATCCTTCGACAAGGTCTAAAGGCACCACTACGTGCAGTGAATTTTAATCAAAGATCATCTTGTGCTTATTTAGATTTATCACTCCATTCATGTCAGTGGCCCAATCTATTCCCAATAGCGCAAGGTAGGGATTTTTTTCATCAATAATCTCTATCACTTCAAAATTTGCTAATGCGCTTACTCCTTTGATATCTACTCTCATTCCCTGCAATCTCCCCATAGGATGTTTTTCTGGTTTGCCATCCATAGTTAGATAGGAGACCATTGTAGCCCAGGCCTGCCCATGCGCTCCCATATCTATTTTGGTAGGATGTTCGTGTTCAATCCTAGATCTTGAATCACTTGGTACATCTCATATTCCCAAATCTTCATGGTCAATCTCATTTCCCTTCCTATTTGCATTGTTCACTTCCCGAGCTTCTAGACTACGCACGATTCTCCTATCGTGGTCCCAGCGCATCTAGTTATGATTTCTTAAAGCCCCTTCGCAACCTTATTTTCGTGTAGTAGCTTCATGCATGTCTCCAAAAATGTAGTGAGCATCGATGGTCCATTTCTAGCTCCAGTATGTCTTTACTTCCCGAAGTGGATGCATCAGCAAAGATCATCTTATCTTCCATGAAGGTCTCCTTACCGTGCTCCAAATCAAATTCTGGTTCCTTCATTGGAGCCTTGTGAACCTAGGTACTTTCTTCAGGCTGCTTGCCTTTGTCATCTCCTATCATAATTCCACTTCAGAGCATGATATTTACATTAGGGTCTCCCTCGCACGTCTCAAATCTCATTATTTGCAGGTTCTGAGCCGATGGAGGTTGGAGCACTCCTTTATCGCACAACCTCGTTATCAGTGTGGGAAAATCCTCCATCTCATGAAAAAACAACATACAATACATGCATGATGGTCGAGTTGGATTTGTATAATCACGGGCATAATGCCCGAGCCCTCTACAATTGTAATACTTCAGTTGTCCGTGACCTCTTTCTGGTTCCCCTCCACCTCGACCTCATCTGCATCCCTAAAATCTGGTGCGCACCATTCCTATGTTTTGATCGAGGGCCCGTGTTTTAGCCTAAACTCTATAGGTAGGATTTTGATCCATCATCAGTTCATAAATTCGATAGGTGCACTCATCATGTCCTACCAACCTATAGAAATTTCAGAACAACTGTTGTGAATTCTGCATATACTTCTTTAATAGATGGTAGTTATCTATAGCATGCTTTCCTCCTATCTGATAAATCATGCACCACAATGTAGGCACCGTGCTTGGTCCTACTTGTGCCTCTGGTCTTAGTGGCATTGGCCCTCCTCCTACAAGGTAATTCGTGAACACCGAACAATGGTAGTTTTCATGCCCCTAGCCTTTGCATTTTACGCACCATACCTCATCGCGCATATCTAGGCAAGTTGTCCTATCTTGTATCAAACTCTGCATCTCGAGGCACAATTTTTTCAACTGTACATGAATCTATTGAACTCCCAGGTTAGGATCTTGTATCGGAGTCTTGTGCAATGTCATCGCGGCCTCCAAAGCCTCAACCTAAGTGGTTTGCCTTTGTTGCAACAACATGTTTCATAGATGCAGCATAAACAATGCTACAAACCATTTGTAGTTTTGCCCATCTGTTAATGTCATGTTCGCTTCACGAATTGTGCACTTCAGTCCTTGATCCAATTCCCATGGGGTATCACCTGGTAGCATTGTGATCTCCTTAAATCCAATGATCGACTATGCCTCAGAATTTGGCCTGTTAAATTCTTTTTTTAGTGCATCTTGGATATCTGCGATCCATGCATTCAGATTGTCATTGGAATTCTTAATGTACTAGGTCAATGCATGATCCTCCAGAGCGCTGACCAATGTTGCCTTATTTATATTATCATTTGTGACACCCTATGCTTCCCATACAACTTTCATCACGAACCAAAACTAGTCTAGATCTTCATTCCCTACTCCCTTGAACTTTGGTAGCTTCATCGTGCTTTCCATACTACTTTATGGTGGTGGCGAAGGTGGTATGGGCGAAGATGGGGTTGAAGACAGTGAAACTGCTGGTGGTGTGGGTGTGGGTGGTATGAATGGAATTCTCTACCTTATTAGATTGATCGAACTTCTTGGCGAGACCTTCGCGATCTCCCTTTTGCTCCCTTGTGGAGGTGAAATCAAGGGGCTACTTTCTATTTTTGTGCTACCTTCGTTTCTATAGATTCTCCCACTCCTCGTAGCCCCAAACATCAATTTATTCATATAATCCACTTTTCACACAGTAGCATTTTAATGCAAGTGTTCAAAGATTCAAGGTACTTACCTCGCAATCCCTTGAGAAAGCGTCGTTCTGCCTCACTATAGTTGACTGAAGTATATACTGAGAATTCGGTGATGAATCCTCATATGATTCGATCAAGCCAGTGATTGATAGCGCGCGTGATCTTATCTTCCAATGCCTCCAGTCTACACACCAATTCTGGAGTCCAAACAATAGGTTTTTCAAGTTTACACCTTCCTTGGCTATCTTCTAGCTTCGCGATCCACTCGTACAACTTAGTGGGGAAGGATGCAAAGAAAATTTCATGGATCTCTGTATATAAGTATGAATCTAACCACTCTTCCTTTGATAATCATGAATTCCTATTTTCCTGCGCCATGAAATCATGAATATTTTTGTCCAACCAACCTTCAATTCCTTTCTTTGTTAGATTCTAGTGATACGACATCAAACATCTCTATGCAGATCCCGATCCCAGCAATGGAACCATTTGTTGGCTTGTTGGTGCCTGACCCAAGTTTGGAGTTAAGTAGCCAAACAAATCCCTGTAATACTGGCCCTTTCGGCAACAATCCACAAAGAGTGGACTGAGATCTCACCCGAAGTAGTATGGGAGGGTGCTAGAACTAGGTTTCTGCACCCTTGAGATGTCTGAGAGGTTCAACTAGTCCACTGTTTATTCCTGTGCACAAGTTGCTTCATGCACTTTCCCATTCCTCGTGCCCTGATACAATGCCTTTGCGCAACCCTAACCAATGGTTGTGGAGCTCCCGAGCCTTGCTCTACGCTATTACTCGAGATCTTACTTATCTTCTAGTACTAGTTAATTACCTTCACCCCCTTGAATGTCTAAGTTATAATTAGTTATACAAGAACATTCATATAGGTTCACACAGTAAATAAATAGTATACTTGCAAATTATATCCAATCATGCATTAAAACAGGAAAAGATACACAGAAATGTAGTAAAACTTCTCTTTATTGATTCTCCCAATGGTTACAGATTCGACCTGCCCTATGCACTCAGCTGCAGGGGTCTGTGCACTCAGTAGTAGACTACTAGGCCTCTAGGCACTCAGCTGTAGAGCCTTCTCCTACTCTATGACCCACAGACACACTTTACAATTCGAATCAATCACTTAGACTTCTCCTCTCCTTCTATTGTATCCTCTATTAATTATCTTATACACTTAGAGCCTCACTCTATTTATACAATCCCATGGTCTATAGACCATGGGTAGGTCTATCTATCTGACTTTACATTACAAAAACGAGGGTGAACAACCATGTGACTCTATTATAATTTCGCACAGTTCCCATAATTCGTGAATCTTTTACAAAAACATTCGGTAAAAACTTAGTCTTTAAGCCCCAAAACCTACCTTGGGGGGAATTCCTTGCCCAACAATGACAACTATTTTCCCCAAATTTCTCATCTACTTCAAAATATTTTGGTTTGTTTGACTTCTGAGGCAGCTGGCTCAAACATGTTCAAGGATGGTGAAAAGACCCATAAACTGATCAATTTTCATGGCGACGAATTGACGTGTAAGATATTTCCCCCTAAAGTACGAAGCCTATAAAATAAGTTTAAAATATTGAAGCGCTTTATCATTCCAAGGATCAAATCAGAGGCAATGGTAAAAGACCTACATGGAATATTCAAGGATTACTACACAGATATATATCAAAAATCATCTTTGAGGTAGGCATTCCCATGCTCAGATTAAAGCAAACTCAATGAAAAAGCATGGAAAAACAAAAATCATATAGATGGTAGACACAACATGGACACATCCATTTGTCTACATAATCATGAACATAAAATTTCCTCGCAACCTGGATTGATGAAACTAGGTCCAAGGTCTTGATCTCCATATCTCGATTCACAGTACAAATCTAACCATGCTAGTGAATGTTTCGAAGTCGAACATGGAAGGAACCACTTGATTACCGGTCAATGCTATGAACTGTTAACAAGTGCGAGAGAAACCACTAATAATGACAATGGTTCTTAAGGTACTTTCAGTACAACCTATGAAGTGTGAATGGGTGATCTGATTGTCGAATGCTCATAGAATCATTCGATCGAAAGCCAATGATGAGAACCCATCATCAAAAGCAAGAAACATGGCATTAAGGCATGCAGGCTTGAAGGTACTGAAGGTTTCTAGATCAACATCTTAGTTAATGAACTGAAGTCAAAAGGAAGTGACTCGTCCTAGGAAATGCTACGACACGAAACGTAATGTGAAGTTTTGAAAATAGTTTGTAGGGACTAACTCAAGGATGGCCGACATGATTGAAGACTAGAATTTTCAAAGGGGTTTTGAACAGAGGTTGAACTTCTTTTGAACACATAACGACACAATAATTGACTTGGAAGCATTTGACTTAACGATAATACCAAAAACCATGAAGACTTTCAAATGAGACTCCATTAATTATAAGACAAATGGATTTCCCAACCCTAACATTAGTTTTATGTTGTGTCGTGTTCAAGAGCGACTTGCTACCTTTTTAAAAAAATGAAAATGTAATATGGACATATTTTCCAAATTTCCCCCACCATTACTAGCAAGTACCTCTTTATTTTTAAAAAAGCTTTAGGAGGATAACACATGCTTGGACTATAAGCTCATCCTTCGGATTATTCCATCGAAATATTTTTAATGAACCCTAAGAAGGAATGGTTCGGTCTCATTATACTTAATGGGTCCTATATTGTTTAGTTTTTACAAATAAAGTAAAGGAGTAACTTGATGTAATTTTCTTTTCAAATTCTGAAAAAGACACAAAAAGGAAGCTCATTTAGTTCTTTTACCGTGAAAGTTTAACGAGCCAAAAGAAATTTAAGTTGGGTGTTTTTTAGTTTTAGAGAGTGAAAATAAAAACATAAGTAGACTTTGTCAGGTTCTTTTTCATAAGTTTTAGTCCCTCAAGTCCGAAAAAGGATAAAATAATATAGGAGAGAACTCTATTGACCATGTTCAGTCAATCTATACCATTTTCGTAAATAGTCCTAACTCAGTCCTTAAAACGGGTAAACTTATACTAAGTGGAAGGTTGTTCATCTACTATTACAAGTTTTTTTTTGTGTAAATAAGCTTTTGTATTAACAGAGTAAAAATATGTTACAAAAATTCTGCGATAGCAGATTTATGGGTGCTTAAACAACTAGCCTGACTACTGGTGAAGGGACACATTGGCTACTTAGAGAATTAAGCATGCACACCGTGCAGGGTGGCCGAGAAGTTACGGAAAACCAAACCAAAACTTGTTCCTCGAACTGAGTACATTGCAGAAGTAACATAAGAAGAGGCTTAGGAAGCGACCAGCAAAAAACAGAGGACTGTGAATTCTGCCATCAACGGTTGGCAGACCCCGGCTTTGGCGGGTTGCCTGGTGGGATGCCAGAGGTCTCAACAGTGGTGCCTTCGGTGCCAATGACGTTCTGCAGGAGCTTAATTAGCACTGTGAGCTTCTTGCTGATGGTGTCTCGACAATATTTCCCTTTTGAAAGAGTCTGAAAAGGGCTTAAAACAGGACTCCATGATTTTTTTTTTTGTAATTTTTTAGAGCATTTAAAGCGATAAAACTCTGCTAAATAGTCAAAGTGGTTCATCCTCGCTCCGTAAACTATCCTGCACATTTTAACTCAATAACTCGTCATAACTGCTCAAAGATGTCATTTTCCCTCTTAAAAGGTTTTAAATATAAAAGATAATATTTTTTAGCTCCAAAAAAATTTATATAAGTGGGAATGGTAAATTATTTTCACCATTTGCATTTTTATCATTTGAGAGCAGAGAGAGGAGTTTTTACCATCAGACTTCCAAGACTGGTTCCGATCTAGCCGATGGACAAAATCGAGCACCACTTCTTCCAGGTAGAAGATCTCTCCTTAACTTAGCTTTTCATTTGTTTAAAATTTCATTTTAAGCTTCCATTTATTGTTTTGGGGAAAAATATGTCTAAAAATGCACCCTCGGCCTTGCGTTGTTTCTTTTCAATCAAGCCCATGCAGGCCGATAAAATTTTCTATACAGAAAATCATGGGTTGCGTCGAATTTTACTAGAAAAATCCATGTAGTTGTGCCCTATCTGTAAAATGGCGATCGCACAGGCATTGAGGGTTATTTTTGAACAAGTTTTGGGCAAAAAAAAAACATGAGATGGGTTTCCAAAACAATTCTAATCCTTTTAAAAAGGTCATTTCAGGTCATTTGATTGATTAAAATGAGTGGAGGGAAAGAGAGCATGAAGCCAATGGTTTGGCAGCTTTGGCAGATTCGACCACCATGCAAGTTCTCAAGACTTGTGGCCTCCTAAAATATTGCCTCATTATTGGGATGAAAGCTTCGGTTGATTTGATGACATGGCTGGTAATAACCTGGAATGTCCAGGAACAATGTTTTGTGATCACCGATTATCATGTTACCATTGATGTCGATGACATATATTTATTGATTGGGCTTTCTCATCGAGGAGCCGATATTTCATTATTAGGATAGATGGTAGGAGGAGATACTATTGATAGATATCTACAATGCTTTTGCAGGGGTGCAACACCCAAGGATGAGAGCATTGATACTCAGACCATCGAATTTCTTCCCTTGAGCACCAATACTTTTATTTTTTGAAAACTATGTGGTAGTGTTGCCCTTCATTTGGTCACACGTGCACAGATGCAGATAGTTGTGGAAGGTTGGGAATCCACAGTGTACAACTGGTGCAAAGCATTGGTGGTGAACATGAAGGGCCAATTAACTAGATGTAAGAATGGAAAACTGAAGAATTTTGGTTATGGTGCCATTCTTGTTTCTTTTTCCCTAGAGAGTATTCCTATTCTCTGGCCAAAACAGATTATTGCATATGAGGGGGATCCCAGGGATCCACACATGATGAGGTGGATTGCATTAATGGCATGCTATGGAGGTGACGGATCAGTAGTGAGGTATATTGTAGAGTTCTTTGACTAGAAAGGCCTTCAAATTGTTCTGATTGAGGACTTTTCGTATGCTAAGATGGATTACAGAGGTGATCTTGATATCCAATTTCTAGCTGAAACTTAGTGGGGTGATCTAGGTGAGAATTTTGCATTTTTATATATTTCCAAATTTTTAAATTTTTATGTGTTTTTTGTCTTCAAAGGCTAATTATCAAAAATTCATGTGCAGATGTAGGCCCAACCCAACCAGCAGGGCTGGGATGATTTGATAGATGAGGTGTGCAACCTATAGTAGTTGCGGCAACTAACCCAGAGGCAGGGGATATCTTAACAGAGCTTGAACAAAAACTTGAGAGGTTAACTTCAAAAATCCCAGAGACTGGGATAGATGGCATTCCTCACGCCTATCAAAGACATGTATTTGGGGTTCCAGAGTCTCTCAGATGTTTGTTGCATTGAGTTGCTTGTGCTATTGTTTGCTATCATGAGAATCATCATGATTAGTTGTTTCAGTTTTTAGGACCGAATTTGATTTTTGGTGTAAGCATATTCAGAACATAAAAGGCCATGGGGCCTTATGTCCTCGGATGACATATTTTGTAGACACACAGTTTTATACAAACTTTATTTTAATGAAAAACTACTACTTTCACCTATTGTTTATCTTGACCAATGTATGAATGAGTATTGTTTTTAATTTGAACATGTTGCAAATTTTTGTTTAACACGTGATTCACCAATGAATCTATCAATGTGCTTAAATGTCTCGGAAGTTGTTGATATTCGATATAATCAAATTCCCTTTCCAAAATACGGACCCGTAAAAACACTCTTAACATTGTTGGACTTCTTGCTGTATAGACACAATTTGTGATTCAAGCATAATGATCAAACACTAGATACCAAATGCGATGGCATAATTTAATAACTCAATGACTCTTCTATATTCTGCTATGTTTTTGGTTGTTTGACCGAGACATATTCCATGAATGGAAACTAGCTCATCACCGGGTGAATAGGTAACCCATGTTGCGGAAGATAAATTCTAAGTAATGCAACTAGTGCCATTAGCAAAGTGAATGTAAGTCTAAGAGAAACTCGACATCTGCAAATCAAGTGTAAAATTGAGATAAACAAGAGAAGTAGTAGAAAATGTGAAAAACATTAACTATCACACATACCTAAAAAATGGTAAATAATGTACAGATCTACAACAAATTTTTATGCATAATATTTCTTTAAGTAAAGACCATTTCTGGGCTTTCCCAAAGGAATACCATCGTAATCAACTAGCTCATAGGCTCCTTTAGCTAATACGCATTTTATGATGTAAGGGCCATGCCACATGGGTTTGAACTTTCCTACACCTAACTTGTCATGAGCTTTATCACAAACCAAGACTAGGTCATCTTCTGAATATGAACGAGGATTAACATTTTGATCAAACTAATATTTGACATGTTTTTTGGGTGCCTTGCTAGCCATTGCAACATCACGACGACTTTCATCTAAATGTGATAAATGTACAAAGCATTCTTCAGCTGCAGAGGTAGCATGTAATAATTCAATAGCTAGTTTTAGGGATGGGATTTCACATTCAAAGGGTAATATTGCTTGAAAACCATAAACAAGTTTGAAAGAAGTAAAATTGGTCGATGTTTTTGTAGTAGTACAGTAAGCCCACGGTGTTGAAAAGAGCATAGAATTCCAGTTTCCTTTATGAATACCAACTACTCGTTTAATCATATTGGTTAAAACTCTATTGACAACTTCGACCTAGCCATTAGCTTGTGGATAGTACTGAGTAGAGCTATCATGGTGTAAGCGGAGTTGTGTGGATGGTTCGACCATCATAAAGTTACAAAAATGAATACCATGTGTTATAGAAATTTTTTGGCACTACAACCCCAATCATAAATGTCCGTAAACTGAGGGCTCCTAAGTCCCTAAAAGTATTGCTTCACTACCTAAAGGAACAAGGTCAGCTAATTACATCATCTCCCAGAAGTTCTCCACTAAAAATTGCTCAGAAATGGTCAAAACTGGACCATATTAAATACCCAGTGCAGCGGGTGCGATGCATATCACCTTCTGAGTGTACAGGGTGCGATGCATACTGAATGGGCCCTCTGTAGGGTGTGATGGGTGAGAAAGGAAAAATGGCAAGGACAATTTGTGAGGTGGAAGATCATGGAATCTTCCAGAGGCTTCCCCTCTGACACTTGCCTCTCTGTTTTCTACCAGGGATGAGTAAGAGATCATCAGTCTCCAAGTGGAATCAAGAAATATCAGAGAGAGGACACTAATCAAAACCCCAAAAGATGAATCACCTCCCTACAATCATCTATATATGGATCCCTCATCACAGAGATACAGAGGCCGGAATCTTGTATCTTGTAGAGAAGTGCTATTGGTTTTCTAGTGTAACTTCATAGTGTTGGGTGATCTAAGCTTTACTTGAGGTGAAGAAGGGCTTTCTTGCTAGAGGATGATGCTGGGTCAGAACATATGGTTGTAATCCTCTTGCTATTCTTGATCTTAATAAAGCTATTCAAGTTTTCCTCCATATCTTGTATGTTTGATTATATATGCATTTGTATGGTTAAACACTATCTGGTCCTATGTTATTTATGAATATAGATCTCTGTTCTTTGATAGTTTGTATGTTGCTTTGATTCCATAGGTGCTCTTTGAGTTGGGTAGATGAAGAGAAGCGGCAAAGATCTATCAGGAAGGAGAGGAATCAAGTAAGGAACCAAGCGGCAGACTAAGGTTTGTTTTCCTTTGTTCCACTATTATCTATTTTCATAAAGGAAAGCGAAAGTAGACTTTACTTGTTTGTTTCTAAGATAGCTACCAGTCTTAGTGGGAATAGCAGCTCTGAGTGGACACTATTCCCAGTAACAAAATGGCGACTCCGCTGGGGACCGAATAGATTGTTTGTTAGTCTATCTTTATTTATTTTATAAACTTACAGACATAGCCTGAATTCAAGCCAGCTAACCTTTGAACTGCA
Organism: Pinus taeda; assembly: GCA_000404065.3. Lineage (NCBI taxonomy): Eukaryota > Viridiplantae > Streptophyta > Pinopsida > Pinales > Pinaceae > Pinus > Pinus taeda. The sequence goes on from APFE031709467.1 coordinate 62,126, forward strand.
TTCTTTATACAAATGTAAAGTAGATGAATGATGCTTCAGTCTATCTTCGGGTTTTGTTTACGAATTAAATAACCGATCTGCAAACGTTCTAATTGTCCTGAGTGGTGGCTCTAGTAACCTCCTTAGATCAACCCCTGTGATTTATATTTACTGAACATCACTTACTCGACCTAAATCCCTGAACTGAATTACAAATTGTGAGAAAAAACTCGTTAAAAGCCTTGCACTAGTACCATCACACCCTCCCTTCAAGGCAGTATGTATGCATCACACTTCCGGTGTGAAGTAGGTGCGCTGCATACTGGTTTCCCTACGTTACAGGTGCGATGGTCAGGTAAGGTTAACTTTACCTTCAGACTTTGGTGTTTCCTTCACTATTTTTAGTTCTATTCTAGAGTTTTGTTGTCTGTGGTCAATATATCTCTATGAAAATCCCCTTCTCTTACATCATTCTGCCTCTAATATGCAAATAACTGTAAGTTTTTTTTATGTATTGTGCACCATTTTCAATTCTCTTTTGCAAAGAAGTAGCATAGTGGAACTGTTGTTTCTTAATCTGAAAGTGTCGTAAGTGTCGTTTTCAGTTATAGAAGAGAATCTCATTGTTCTTGATAGTCGATTATACTATTACTCTTGTATATGATTTGAATTAGTAGTTTTTAAAGTGTCTAAAAGCAATTTTCATTTCGAAATCGCAAAGTGTCTCCCTTATCTTCACTTCATTTTGAAAAGAAATTTGTTAAGTACTGCCGCTTTGAAAATAATTCAGATTTGTACATAGCTTTCTTATCGTCATTTATACATTAAGAAGGCTGAAAACAAATACATGCATGTGCATTTTCATTTAGACTGCTTGGTTTGATTTAGGACAATGCATTTAGTGTGTGCTCTGTGCTCTTTGTTGAAAGACTCTCAATTTTTTTTCCTTAGTAGCTAGGATTTTCATTGCCAAAAGAAGATTAAACAGTTGTTTACCATCTTAGACTACATTTGAGGAATTGTATATACATCACGTGGTGAACCTGAAAGGTAAATTTCTAAACGAGATCAACTATAAAATAAATTTAATGAATCTAAAAATGCTTTGGAACCTAACGCACAACATCTAGAGGTCTAGGCTAGAGACATATTCCGGTGTTGTAAAACCTGGTAACTGTTGTTTTCATTGTTGGTTGGGTGATTCCTCCACTCTGAAATGGCAAGTGCCAGTACGGACTTGTGCTCCCACGGACCATCAAGTATATATTGGGAGACCACAATAGGCTGCATCCTTTATCCTTAGGAATCCATGTCTCCCGCCCTATCGATCGCAATGCACTGAACACAACATTCAGGAAGATTGACTGTCGTACCGTAAAAAGTATTCTGCAGTTTTGCGATTGGTTTCGTAATCCCCTCTACCTAGATTTCCAGAGAAGTCTATTTTGTTCCTTTTTAGACACCTTAAAAGAAAAGGTCCATCTGAGCACTTTCCACTTCAGGCTCATTAAAAATCGAAGGCAACTAGAGTCATCTTTTGTTTTTTCTCGACTCTTTAAAATTGAAAAAACAAGTTGTGTCAAAGCGTCTAAAATTTATTTTAATCGGAATAACATCACGAGTTCCCTCGCTGGTGTTTAGGTTGAGAAAAATGGAGTCTACCAACCAAGGATTTCCCCTTGGAGGAAATCCTATTCCTTTCTCCTCTTGGGGAGATGTTGGTGCACCCCATATGGCCACATTGTCACTTCCAGGGTTGACGATTTGTTTGCCCGTATGGATCTTCTCTACCTCTGTCATTCAGAATACCATAATTCCTGAACAGTCAAGTCAACGACTAGGTGATACTAGAGTTACCGCCCAACCTTCCACTTCGTCCGTTTATCCCTCTCCTCCTTCCTCTTCGCTTGATGAAGCTGTTAAAGCTAAAGATCAAATAACTGAGAAGAAGAAGAAGCAAAAAGAGAAAAGGGAAAAGAAGAAGAAGGAGCCAAAAGCAAAAGGGTTCAACCATGTGTCGTCTAGCGAAAATCCTCACACTGCATTGTCTAAACCTAAACCTCCATGTGTCATTTGCAAAGGAGATCACTATCATCGAGATTGTCCTTGCATCCCTCGAATCTTAAGGGACTGGTCTCCTCGTTTGCACAATCCGGTGTCGTCAAAATCTAATGATCATGTTGAAAGTACATCGTTAACCAGTGAAAGCGAAGTATCTAAGCAAAAAATGAATCGCAAATTTCCATGTAAACTATGTGAAGGCGATCATGCCATCCACCATTGTCCCTTCCTAGACGAAGCCAAAAGAGTTTTGGATGACCGTCCTACTTCACCACTACGGCTCCCTCCTGGATATAAGAAACTCTTGCCAAGTCCACCACTGGTTGAAAATCTGACTAACACGCCGTTGTGGTCGGTCGAAGCGTCTATCATTGAAAAGGAACCCTCTGAATCCATACCTGACAAAAGTCAAAAGGTCGAGGCGGCAGTTTACCCGGTCTTGCCTTCAGAGGGATCATCTTTGAGTGATACCGTCACTGAAGAGAAAGAGAACGAAACCGTTCAAATTCTTTTCATAAACAAAAACTCCGATGAACTTGGGTAAGTCTACCCGTTCCTTTGCCACAGGAAGGAATTTCATCAGAGTCGTATCCGGCCATCTATTCGGTCCCACCTCCAAGCACCTAGTCGTTTCCTTCGATTGGAATCTACTAGGCAGACCCCGTTTACCAGCTAGTGTACCATTCTGAATCATTGTACAAGCTTACAGAATGGTCATGGCTGGTACCATCACAGATGAAGGGGCTTCTGCGAGTATCCTTTCCTCAACTTCTTGGAAATCTCTTGGTTCTTCATCACTTTTGCCTGAAATGAGAAATCTGATAGGCTTTGACAAAGGAACCAGTCGACCGTTAGGGATCCTTCCCAATGTGCCCATTACTTTGAGAAGGAAAATCGTTCACATGAACGTTATGGTAGTCCAAGGACCCCTAGATTATAATCTACTCCTTGGGCGTGACTATATTTATTACATGGGAGCTGTCGTCTCCTCACTCTTTAGAGTAATGTGTTTTCTGCATGAAGGCAGAGTGGTCAAGCTCGTAGATCAGCTGTCATTCCGCGGTTCACATATAGTAAATATTCAAATGCCATCTCTAAATGGAATTTTCATGCAAGGAATGTCTCATCCATCTCCAGTCCATCCACCTGATGAGTGCGAGTGGTTCGGGAGGATATGGCTGAAACCCAGGGGGCATGCACCCTAGCCTGCTTCGGCAGGGAAACTCTAGGTATAAAGTAGGTTTCCAAGGAGGAAAATGACTGGTCCTACACCCATCCTTATAGGAAAAGGGAGTTAGACCATAATAAGATTCCATCATTAAGGTTAGGAGGTTGGGATTTAGAACCACCCTGGTCTAGATGGACTAAGCCAGGAAGTGTTTCTATCTACGACGTGGATGGAAACTATCTTGTAAAAGTAAGAGCTTCTATATGGTAACTGGAAAAAATTTCATTATACTTGGGGGCATGCGAACCTTTTTGCACGCAAGCGAACAGCAACCATTTATTTTTTAAATTTGTAGGTCCTCTAACCCTTTAAACTCGTAGGATTGGTCATTTCGTAACTTGCATAAGGATCCGGGGCAAAGCTTTAAAAGGTGCAAGCTCCATAAAAAATGGCATCTTAGATGAGATATCCTTATTATATGACTGGCACGAACAGTTTTAATGCGGAATTCAAGCTCGTTAAAAAATAAACATAAGCAATGAGCAAATGTTTCCCCCGGAATTTAAGCTCATTAAAAAATGAACCGATCCCCGGTAAATAACCATTGTGAATGCATTATCATCAGCTTTTGAGCCCTGGTCGTGTTCTCATCATCACCTCCACTCTGTTTTAGATGATCATTTGCCTCCATTTGATTGTTTACCCCTTTCGAGGAACATCTGTGAAGAGTAATTCTGTTAGCCATCCTTGTGACACTACCGTGATTGGAAAATTCTAAACCTTACCTGGAATCAGCCGCTACCCGAAATCATCACTCGTTCCTTAGAAAACGAGTCCCCTTTAATCTCTTTTCAACTGACTCGTAAAATATGAAAAGATTGTCGAGCAATTGGCCTCTTCGGCTCGTTAAAGTCATCAGAAGTGTTATCCCTCCTCTAGATTTTAATCTTTTTGGACTTGAGGGATTATTACACAAAAGGATCGAGTGCTTGTCTGGTTCGGCTCGTTACAACTATCGAAAATTCATCCCTTTAGTATTATTTTACGCTTTTTCAGACTTAAGGGATTATATGACAAAAACGAATAATTGGAGTTCCCTTTCCATCCCTTTTAGACTCTCTAAAATTGAAAAGGACCGAGTTATCTTTGTCGTTAAACTCGTTAAAACCTAATAGCGACAAACTTGTCCAAATGGACAAGAACGAATTTCATTGTCGCTAGGCTCGTTAAAACATAGCGACAGGTTCGCCCGAAGGGCGAATTATAGAACAAGCATATGTTATCCTCCTCAAGCTTGACAAAAATAAAGAGCTACTGGTCAGCAATGACTGGGGAAAATTGGGAAGAAAACTTGAAGAAACTTTATTGGTAGCAAGTCACTCTTGAACATGACACTTTCTCTTCGCATTTGAGTCGTGTTGGGTTGTTCCGTTCACTGGTCATATCATCATTGGTCCATCACACCATTCATATTTGGGGTTAATGCTACCAATCCATCGTCAGTGTTGCCGATATGTTCAAGAGAAGTCACTCAAATAATTCACCTGTGTCTCATCGACTGCAATACATTCACACTCCATTCTTTCATGACCGCCACCCTGAACCCTGTATCGTCTAATCGTTTTCACCTCCAAAATAATTTGCTCCGTTCTGTGTCGTAGATGTGGGATTCATTAAGGCCCTCCTACGATGGGTCACTTCTTGTCGACATCAACTCATTATCCAAGAAGTCGACTTAGGAACAACCCCTTTCAGTACTTTGAAGCTTGCATGCCTCAATGGCAAGTTTCTCACTTTTGGCGACAGGTTTACATCAATGGCCTTCGACTGGAAGATTTTGCGTGGTGTTCAACGCCAAGTCCATTTTTCACACCACATGAATTGTACTGTAGTACCTTGAGGATCATTGACATTATTGGTGACTACTCTCGCGCCTGTTAACAGCTTACATCATTGGTTGGTAATCAGGCAATGTCTTTCCATGTTCGACTCCATAACATTTTTCACATGGATCGACTTGTACTCCGAGTGAATATGGAACGAGTTTTGAAGACCCCGAATCTAGTTTCATCCATCCGAGCTGTGATATATTCAGGAATATAAAGACA
>APFE031709467.1:68190-96746 GCA_000404065.3 Pinus taeda
TCCTATTCCTTTCTCCTCTTGGGGAGATGTTGGTGCACCCCATATGGCCACATTGTCACTTCCAGGGTTGATGATTGGTTTGCCCATATGGCTCTTCTCTACCTCTATCGTTCAGAATACCGTAATTCTTGAAAATCAAGTCAGCAACTAGATGATACTAGAGTTGCCCCCCAACCTTCTACTTCATCTGTTTCTCCCTATCCTCCTTCCTCTTCACTTGATAAAGTTGGTAAAGCTAAAGATCAAGTAACTGAGAAGAAGAAGAAGCGGAAAGAGAACAGAGAAAAGAAGAAGAAAGAACCAAAAGCGAAAGGGGGCAACCAAGCATCGTCTAGCAAAAATCCTCACACCACACCATCTAAACCTAAATCTCCATGTGTCATTTGCAATGGAGACCACTATCACCGAGATTTTCCGTGTATCCCTCTGATCTTAAGGGAATGGTCTCCTCGTTTGCACAATCCGGTGTCGTCAACCTCTGATGATCATGTTGAAAGCACACCAACAACCAGTGAAAGTGATGTATCTGGACAAAAAAGGAATCACAAATTTCCTTGTAAACTATGTGAAGGTGATCACGCCGTCCATCGTTGTCCCTTCCTAGATGAAGCTAAAAGAGTTTTGGATGACTTCCCTGCTTCACCGATACGCCTCCTTCTGGATATAAAAAACTCTTGCCAAGTCCCCCACTGGTTGAAAATCCAGCTGGCTTGCCATTGTGGTCGACCAAAATGTCTATCATTGAAAATGAACCCTCTGAATCCATACCAGATGAAAGTCAAAAGGTCGAGGCGGCAGTTGACCTGGTCTTGCCTTTAGAATGTTCATCTTCGAATGATACCATCACCAAAGAGAAAGAGAATGACACCATTCAAATTATTTTCGTAAACACAGACTCTGATGAACTTGGGGGTAGTCTACCCATTCCTTTATCATAGGAAGGAAGTTCATCAGAGTCATATCTGGCCGTCTATTCAATCCCACCTCCAAGTAACCTAGTCATTTCCTTCGACTGGAATCTTCTAGGCAGACCCCGTTTACCAGCTAGTGCACCATTCTGAATCATTGTACAAGCTTACAGAATGGTCATGGCTAGTACCATCATAAATGAAGGGGCTTCTGTAATTATCCTTTCCTCAACTGCTTGGAAAGCACTTGGTTCGCCATCGCTTTTGCCTGAAATGAGAAATCTGTCAAGCTTTGACAAAGGAACCAGTTGACCGTTAGGGATCCTTCCAAATGTGCCCATTACATTGAGAAGGAAAATCATTCACATGAACATGATGGTAGTTCAAGGACCCCTCGATTATAATCTACTCCTTGGGCATGACTATATTTATTGCATGGGAGCTGTCGTCTCCTCACTCTTTAGAGTAATGTGTTTTCTGCACGAAGGCAGAATGGTCAAGCTTGTAGACCAACTGCCATTCCCCAGTTCACACATAGAAAATAGTCAGACACCATCCCTAAATGGTATTTTCACACAAGGAATGTCTCATCGATCTCCAGTCCATCCACCTGATGAGCGCAAGTGATTCAGAAGGATATGACTGAAACCCAAGGCGCATGCACCCTGGTCTGTTTCGGCAAGAAAACCTTGGGTATAGAGTAGGTTCCCACGGAGGATATATGACTAGTCTGACACACCCGCCCTCATAGGAAAATTGGATTAGGCTGGAATAAGATACCTTCGTCAAATTTATGTGAGTGGAGGTGATTGCGCCACTCACCTTTGTCTATTTCGGTAGACATCGCCAAGGAAGCATTTTCTCTGCGACGTGGATGGGGAGCTTTCATGGTAACCTAGGAATTTTTTGCTATACCTGGGGGCATGCAAACCTTTCCGCATGCAAGCGAAGAGCGACCATTTATTTTTTAAATTTGTAGGTCCTCTAACCCTTTAAACTCGTAAGGTTGGTCATTTTCTAGCTTGCATAAAGAAAGGATCCGGGGCAAAGCTTACAAAAGGTGCAAGCCCCATAAAAAGTGGCATTTTAGATGAGACATCCTTATTATACAACTGGCGAGCAGTGTTACCGCAGGGTTCAAGCTCGTTTAAAAATAAACCTGCCACAAGCAGTTTTAACGCAGAATTCAAGCTCGTTAAAAAATAAACATAAGCATTGAGCAAATGTTTTCCCCAGAGTTTAAGTTCATTAAAAAATGAACCAATTTTCTGGTAAATAACCATTGTGAATTCCTTATCATCAGCTTTTGAGCCTTGGTCGTGTTCTCATCATCACCTCCACTTTGTTTTTTAGCCAATCATTCACCTCCATTTGATTGTTTACCCTTCCGAGGAACATCTGCAAAGAGTGATTCTATTAGCCATCCCTGTGACACTGCCGTGATTGGAAAATTCCAAACCTTACTTGGAATTAGCTGCTACCCGAAATCATCACTCTTTCCTCGAAAAACGAGTCTCCTTTAAGCTCTTTTCCACTGACTCGTAAAATATGAAAATATTACCGAGCGATTAGCCTCTCTGGCTCATTAAAGTCATCGGAAGTGCTATCCCTCCTCTAGATTTTAATATTTTTGGACTTGAGGGATTATTACACAAAAAGATTGAGCGTTTGTCTTGTTCAGCTCGTTAAAACTATCGAAAATTCATCCCTTTCGTATTATTTTACACTTTTTCGGACTTAAGGGATTATATGACGAAAAAGAATCTTTGGAGTTTCCGTTCTGCCCCTCTCTAAAATTTAAAAGGACCGAGTTATCTTTTTCATTAAAATAATTAAAACAGAATAGTGACAAACTCGTCCAAATGGACGAGAACAAGTTTCATTGTCACTAGGCTCATTAAAATATAGTGACGGGTTCGCCCGAAGGGTGGATTATAGAACAACCATATGTTATCCTCCTCAAGCTTGAAAAAAATAAAGAGGTACTGGTCAACAATGACTGGTGAAAATTGGGAAGAAAACTTGAAAAAACTTTATTGGTAGCAAGTCGCTCTTGAACATGACACTTTCTCTCCGCATCCGAGCCGGGTTGGGTTGTTCTGTTCACGGGTCATATCACCATTGGTTCGTCACACCATCCATCTTTGGGGTTAACACTACCAATCCATCGTCAGTGTCGCCGATATGTTCAAGAGAGGTCATTTAGAGAATTCACCTGTGTCTCACCCGCTATAATACATTCACGCTCCATTCTTTTCATGACCGCCACCCTCAACACTGTATCATCAGATCATTTTCAAATTTAAAATCATTTGCTTCATTCTATGTTGTAGATGTGGGATTCATTAAGGCCCTCCTACGACGGGTCACTTCTTGTCGACATCAGCTCATTATCCAAGAAGTTGACCTAGGAACAACCCTTTTATTACTTTGAAGCTTGCATGCCTCAATGGCAAGTTTATCACTTTCAGCGACATGTTTACATTAATGGCCTTCGAGCGAGAGATTTTGTATGGTGTTTGACGCCAATTCCTTTTTCACACCACGCGAATTGTACTGTAGTACCTTGAGGGTGATTCCTCTCGCGTCTGTTAACATCTTACATCATTGGCTGGTAATCAGGCGATGTCTTTCCATGTTCAACTCCAGAACATTTTCCACATGGCTCGACTTGTACTCCGAGTGAAGATTGAACGAGTTTTGAAGACCCCAGATCTAGTTTCTTCCATCCGAGCTGCAATATATTCAGGAATATAAAGACATCAAATGTACATCATTGCTGAACAGATGATCATCCAAATCGAAGGATGATGAGTCCAAATCATCAGTCTGCCACACAGACGATTGTCTATCCTATGTACATGAAAATGAATTTATAAAGTTGAGCATGGGAATGCCTGCCTCAACTAGATCATGAAAAATGTTATGAAGATAATGTATTGTATTGTATCTTATTACAAGTCACCTCCCAGCTCGAAAAAACTTCGGATCCTCATGGTAAAGGCATTTCACCCCGACATCAAAAGATTAATGACCTCATGCTTTAGCGGGAAACTGTTATAGACATTTTTTGGCACTACAACCCCAATCATAAATGTCCATAAAATGAGGGCTCCTAAGTCCCTAAAAGTGTTGCTTCACTACCTAAAGGAACAAGGTCAGCTGATTACATAATCTCCCAAAAGTTCTCCACTAAAAACTGCTCAGAAATGGTCAAAACTGGACCATACTGAATACCCAGTGCAGAGGGTGCGATGCATATCCCCTTCCTAGTGTAAAGGGTGCAATGCATACTAAATGGCCCCTCTGTAGGGTGTGATGGGTGAGAATGGACAAATGGCAGGGACAATTTGCGAGGTGGAAGATCATGGAATCTTCCAGAAGCTTCCCCTCTGACACTTGCCTCCCTGTTTTCGACCAGGGATGAGTAAGTGATCATCAGTCTCCAAGTGAAATCAAGAAATATTAGAGAGAGGACACGAATCAAAACCCCAAAAGATGACTCACCTCTCTAAAATAATCTATATATGGATCCCTCATCATAGAGATCCAGAGGCTGGAATCTTATATCTTGTAGAGAAGTGTTGTTGGTTTTCTGGTGTAACTTCATAGTGTTGGGTGATCTAAGCTTTACTTGAGGTAAAGAAGGGATTTCTTGCTAAAGGATGATGCTGGGTCAGAACATATGGTTGTAATCCTCTTGCTATTCTTGATCTTAATAAAGATATTCAAGTTTTCCTCCATATTCTTGTATGTTTGAATATATATGCATTTGTATGGTTAACACATATCTGGTCCTGTGTTTATGAATATAGATCTCTGTTCTTCGATAGTTGTATGTTGCTTTGATTCCACAGGTGCTCTTTGAAGCTAGGCAGACGAAGAAGAAGCGAAAAATATCTATCAGGAAGGAGAGGAATCAAGTAAGGAACCAAGCGCAAGACTAAGGTTGGTGTCCTTTGTTCCACTCTTATCTATTTTCATAAAGGAAAGCGAAAGTGGACTTTACTTGTTTGTTTCTAAGATAGCTACCAGTCTTAGTGGGAATAGCAGCTCTGAGTGGACACTATTCCCGGTAACACCATGGTCTATAACAATAGCTTGTCGGACACCAAATCGAGCAATCACATGATTGGAAATGAAAATTGTTGCAGTTTTTCCATCGTCTCTATATGTAGGCATCGTCTCAGCCCATTTCATAAAGTAATGGACAACAAGGATAATATACCCATGCCGCTTAGCTGATTCAGGGTTATAGGTGACGAAGTTGATGCCCGATTTGGAAAAAGGACCGAAAACTCTAATAGGGTGAAGAGGAGCTGGAGGTGCTCACATTTTACGATCATAGATTTGGTAATAATGGAATTTGCGAACTGTATTGAAGCAATATTTAATCATTGATGACCAAAAGTAACCAACACATAATATATTTTGGGCAGTAGCATACCCAGACATGTGACTACCACATGCTCTAGAGTGGAAGTCATTTAATTTTCTTTCAGCCTCTTGGAGAATCAAACAATGTTGGAATATAGAATCGATACCGCAATGGTAAAGAGTGTCACCAATAATATTGTATTGTTAGGATTGGTATCAGATTTGACAACGATCAGTTTTGGATAACTTGGACCTAAAGTTTGTGTTTCGAGACATATAATGATATCTCCATACCACATATTTTACATACTAATAAGAAAGAGGGATTGGTTAACAAAAAAATCTTCCGCTACAATTTCTATATTAGTGTGAGGAGTCACACAATAGTTCGGCGAAAATAAAAGATTTCTTTGATTTGGATATTTCAAATTCCAGATAAAACTCTTGTAAGATAACTATCCACTTGGAATATTTGCACCCTAGAATTTTTTTAGTGAGAATATACATCATAGGGTTCCAATCTGAAATGAAAGTTGTTTTCTGGAGAAGTATATAGTGACAGAATTGTTGAACAGCTTGTACAACTACCAAGGCTAGCTTCTCCACATGTGTGTATTTAATCTCAGTTTCAGTGAGACTTCTACTCAAATAGTAAATCACATGTTCGTTGCTAGAATCATCCTCTTGGACTAACACCATGCAAATGGTGGCATCGGATGCAGCTAAATATAGAAAGTAATCTTGATGGTGATCCAGTGGACACAATAATGGCGCATTAGTCAGTGCATGTTTTAATGCATCAAAATATTTAGCAGCAAGCTCATCCCAGAGAAATGGAATGCCCTTTTTCAACAGTTGAGTAAAACCTTAGGTTAGTTCGACATAATTGTGGATGAATCTACGCAAAAAGTTTGCTTTCCCTTGCAAACTTTGGAGTTGAGTAAGGCTAGAAGGAGTAGGAAAATTCATAATTGCCTCTACCTTGAGGGGGTCGACATGAATGCCTTCTTTTGAAACAATGAAACCTAGAAGCTGACCTGATTGCACACAAAAAACACATTTGTGCAGCTTCAAGAAAATATTGTAGTGCCTGCATATAAGTGCAATTTTGTATTGATCGACAGGGAGTATGTTTATCTGATTGTAGCCCAAAAATCCATCCATGAATGAAAAATTTTCATTCCAGGCACAGTCATCAACAATTTGGTCGATATACAATGTTGGATAATTTTCCTTGGGACAAGCTTTATTAACATCTTAGTAATCAACACATACTTGAATACTTGCTTGTTTTTTATTAACGAGCACACTATTTGATACCCAATCAGTTAAAGGAACAGAGTAGATGAAATTTTCTTTCAACAATTTTTCAACCTATGTCTTGATAGTGGTAGCTTTTTGTGGATGTATAGGATGTAATTGTTGTCTAACAGGCTTAGTATTCAGATAATTTTTTATTTCATGTACAACTATGCTAGGGTCAATTCCTAGCATTTCTTTGTATGACAAGGCAAAGATGCCGCGAAATTCCTGAAATAGGAATTTGTAAGTTTGAATCTCTTCTAAAGAAGAAGAAGATCTTATATGAATATTTTTAGCTATCCCAGGTTTCATTGAGATATCTATGGGTATCTTTGTGGATATGTTTCCTAAATTATGTTCAGAACTGGAAGAAAAGATATATATTTGAAGTTGAGGATCACTAAGTGTCCCAGATGAAAACATAGATGAGAAATTATTCTCAATTTTATCAAAATATGGCAAGAAGGTTGAATGATGATGATTATCGTTCCATGGAATTTATTCCAAGGCCATAACTTCCATAATCCCTTCATCAATTAAAAAATCTTTGTTAAAAGCATTAGGCATAAATATTGGTTCCAAGCATGAGAAATGAGAATATTCATCAATAACCATATTCATTCAATTGTATTTAGATGTTGATGAGTTGGAAAAGGACTAAATTTCCTCATAGTCTAACTCAAAAGGGCTACGAGACTTTCATTTCCATATAAGATCATTTCTCATTATGAAGGTACTTTCCACGGCTCTCCTAATTTGAAAGTACTTGATGTAATCATGTTAATATGGGCATCAGTATGAGGGAAATTTGGTGGAGGGAATGTGAAATTTCCCATCAAATATGAGTCTTTGAGAAGACCAACACCAACTTCTTCATATGGAGTCATTGATTTTCCAACAAAAGGCACACTACCAGTGGAATTAGGGTGTGCGGTATAGTAGGATAATTGGTCTACTTTCACAATTCTTCCTTTGTGAAGAAACATGATCATCCCAAAATATGACAAGACTAATGCCACAATGGCATAAGTCAAACTCTGACCAAGCAAAAGGTTATAGTCAAGTTGAGAATCAACAACCTCAACATCTATTGCAACCATTTTTCCCTCTACTTCAATTGGAAAATCATTTAAAAGTTCATACAGATGAAAACCTGTTCCATCAAAGGCTTTCAAATTCATGGGAGATTGATTGATTTTTGGAGAACACAAATATTTCCAACATGCAATGGACATACTACATGTTGATGCTCCTTGGTCAATCACTATTTTAAAAACTCGTCACGTTTTGACATGAACTGGTATTTGAAAATCCAGTTGGTGCAGGAGACGTGGGAAATGATTTTTGAGATTGAAAACAATCAAATTGGAGTCATGAGGATCTACTTCTCCTATGGCTAATAATAATTAATTCCTTTGTGCTAGACAAGTCTGTAGCACTTCAAGGGCTGACATTTTCAAAGGTGACATAGCCAAATCTTCAACAATGTTATAGTTCTGAGTAGTCCTAGCATGAGGATTAAAGGTTGACTTTTGAAGCATACCCTTAGGAGGCAGACGAATTATCATATCATGGTTCTATTTTTCAATATGCAATGGTTCAAAAGAAGGAGGAGTAGATGTGGAAGTTTGACCAACTGGACTAGAGTCATCTCCATCTTCAACAAGATTATTTGACACGTAACCTTTGGATCTCACTGCTACCATAAATTTGGAAGACATCATCATGATATTTGTCATTGTAGATGAGGAGGATTGGTCATGAGAAACCATTTTACTGTCTTGGGGAGGAAAAGGATCCTTCAAAACAGTGGGATTGGGTGATCTTTTGACAAATTTAGAAACTTCGACATGATGTTGGCACTCCTTGGTGTAATGATCTTCATCACAAAGTAGGAAAGGATACTGACGTTTCTTCTTTTCATCATATGGTTAATTCTTGTTTGATTTCTCTTTAGAATGAGTGACTTGTTTAGCTTTGGATTTTCCCTTTTTCTTATTTCTAGATTGCTTACCCTTGTCAGTAGATGACTCTATGATGTTAATTTCCAAAGTAATTTAGGGAGAAGGATATTCTTCAGGTGAATTAGATAGAGCCAAAATCTGATTTTTCTTCTTATTCTTAGATTTTTGGCTTAGAGAACCAATCATACCATCTGCGGCATGTGAGCCTATAAGGGATGGATTATTTTGACTAGGTTCGGTAAATCTTGTATCTTTTCATACAAAATACCAGACTGAGTATAAACAAGATCAAGATATTGTGAACAAGTGATTAATTGCTCCGCAGTTACAACACCCCCTTTGGCCACATCTTCAATTATTACCAGTAAAAGAGATTTTATGAACCATTTAGCCAAACCCGGGTCTGGAATGTAAACTTTAACCAAGTGATGTCTTCGTCTCCAACATGAATGTGATCTCATATATGGGTTGAGGTTGATTGCTTTAAAGAAGTTAAAGGTTTGGTTCCATTATAATATCGAATGGGCAACTGAAAATGGATCAAAAAATATATAACAAGGGTATTAAATGTGTTGAAGGAGGCACATGTAAATTATACATACCATTTGGCTACCGAACTGGTTAAGGTCTATTGAAAAACTCATAATCTAATAGAATCATTGATTAATGAGTTGGACGTGCACCAAAGATGATAGGTCATAACATGGTTGGATGGATCTTCACCCAACTTACCTTCAAACTTAGGAATATCAGTTGGCAACTTAGTAAGAATGGTTGGCCAAAATGGTAAATAAAGAAGTGGATCATTAGTCAACCGAGAGAGGTTAGGAAAATCCAAAGTTGCAATGAAGGGAAACTGGAGGTTAGGATCCTGAGATGGATACTGATAACCCTAAGGGACAAGTCTCGTACCTAGAGGAGGATACCCAGGATATCTTGGAATAGCATATGCAGTTGGAATCCGCATACCTCCTGGACCAAGATGAACCATACTATATTGCGGTTGTATTAGTTGTTGAAACATATGACCTAGGTATGGTTGATTCTGAATAGAGAGACTCTGACCCCTCTGACCTTGAACTAACTATCCTTTAAAGGGTTGATTTTTCAAAGGTTGACCTTGGAGAAATTGAGCTTGGAAAGGTGGATCTTGAACAAAATGACTCTGGGTAAACCTTGGAAAGGTTAGTCTTGAAATGGTACTTGCATATGTGGGATGTTAGGCTATACAACAGGTATTTGGGTTGTTGACAAAACTATAGGAATAGATTGAATATCATATACCTGAGGTAAAGATTGAAGAAGGGGTTGCACCATTACTTGTGATATAAGTGGGACAGTTACCTGTGATAATCCTAGAATGGGAGTTTGAGGCGTACCTGAACCTGGGTTCTTAATAGTCATTGGTATAGAAAAATGTACCAAGGTTTGAGGGGTACTTAAGATAGGATGCTGAAGTGGTTGCTAGGATGGATTAACTTAGACAATTGATTGGACCTTAAAAGGCATACCTTGAAAACGTAATTGTTGTATAGGTTGTTCAATAGTTTGAATAGGTTGATACAAAGGCACTTGAGAATCAACTGAAATTGACTGTTGATTTAAAGAAGGGTTCCAAATTGTATTCATTCTAGGGTAAGACATTCCAACAGAGGATTGAGGCATAACACGATGACCAAAACTAGTTTGAGTCATTTGAGCATAATTAAGATAATACCCGGTAGGGGGTTTCCCCCTAGCTATAGGATAGGATCCACCAAAAATTTGTCCTTTGGGTGGAGGATATGATAGTTGCCCCCAAGGTAGGTAATAACCTCTTGTTAGGTTGGTTTGTCGATTACCAATATTATGGAAATCATATTAATAAAGTGTGCATATGTCAAACCTTCATTGGTAGGATTAATTACACTAGTTGACATGTTTACATATGAGTTCGAGGAAGAAGCTCCTGAATAAGCTCTCGTAAGAGAGTAATATCCATGTGGTAGAAAAGATACAATGTTGAATCCAAAAAAGTAGAAAAAATAGATATATCTGATGAGGTACTTCTAGAAGCCATCATAGACCAGTCAAAACCTGGTACATTAAAGTAAGGAGTCATGTATCATGGAATCCCTTGTCCTAAAAATTTCAAGGGTGTGAAATACCAAGGGTCAGGGTGAAAAGATCAAAACAAAATCTCTGAGATATATGTAGGTTCATTTGTAGACACTTTTGGTTCTTCCTCTTGGTCGGAAATAAGTTCTTCATTGGCGATGAGACCAGGAGGGAGACTATCAGTAATAATAAGTTTCATAGGTGGTGAATGTGGAGGATCTGGAATATGCACTGTAGGAGGTGTATAAGTCTCAAGATTAGAAATATCAGACTCAGATTCATCAATATTTGGTTGAGAAATGGTATTTGTATCTGAAAAGTCTCCAGTATCTAATTCAGTTGGAATATTTTAGTAATTTGTAAATCAGTTCCTTCTAAGTGTGATGTTAATTTCTGAGTTTGATCAAATTCAGTTTCTGTTACACCAAGGCCCAAAATAGTAGATGTTATCAGTTGATTAACTTCAATTCCTCTTACATCATAGTCTATAATTATAGTAGAAGTTTCAGTTTCTGTTGCAGTTCCAGATCCTAATGAATTAAATTTTTCGGCTTTTAGCTTTTCTAACTGACTCAGTGTATACTTAGGGGGTCCTCGAGTATTCTACATGATTTTCTTGGTAATTCTGCCACAATGAAAAAATTTCAATTGATCAATTACCAAATATCTAAATTACACCTAAATTATCTAAAAAGTAAAAAGAACAACACAAAAAGTAACATGCACTAAAAAAATAGGAGTTCAAATCATACAAATTGACTCTTCACAGAGATCAATAATTACTAGTTGGTGATGAAATCCAAGGTCGCGGTGATCAAGGTAAAAATATTTATAGAAATGAACATTTGGAACCAATTACCCTGGCAACCTACTTAATGAAACAGTCTGGTGCAAGTAACTCTTCTATAAACCATCTCGAGCAAAGATTACCCTCTGAAAAGTCCAAGTGATTCTAGTCAATGTTTGTTCCAAGTACAACAAAAGCTTCCCTCTGTCATCACCTTAGGTAGAGCCTAGGATTATAATCACTAATTTTACCAAATACACCAATATTACCTAGGGGCAAAGTCGAACATAGGACGTACAAGCAAGGGCAGAATAACAAGCTCAATCTCCTTGAAGGCTCCTCCATATGATCAGTTGGAGGTTTACTTTCAAGTGACCCCAAGTACCTTTTAGCACTGTTGTAATGCGTGCAAATCAATATATTAGGCCGATGAAGTGGGTACGATCACTTCACCAGATTCGACACAATGTCGTGCTTAACTCATGTACAAGAATAACTTCCCAGAGCAAAATCGAAATAATCATATTTTCTCTCCCTAACTCAATATTATATTGTTCGTTTGTAGCTATGGAAAGTTTACTTCCTTCCCTATTCCAAATCCGTACACTTAAGCTACTGTAGGTGAAAAGATCCCTAAAAAATGTAAAATTGTATATGAATTTTAATTAACGTTATATTATTAAGTTGTTCTTTACTCAATAGGTGATGAAGGTGAAACTTATGATGTTATGACATGACTTGAAATCTTAATGCACTAAAAAATGTAATAGCAACTTTCAAATTCAATGAAATCCTGTTTAGAGAAAAGAAAGAGTTTCTTTGATTTTTTGAAATGAAATGCATAAACTCATAACATTTCCAATTTTTATAAAGCAACCAATTTCACTATAATGTAATGAAAATGTAGTCAAAAACCCAAATTCCAAATTTTCCTAAACATCAAATAAGCCAAAATACTCTTTATCTCTAATCACTCAAAACTTTTAAGCACACAGAGATCAATCAAGAGAGTTGGAGAAAACACAATTTTCCCTATGAATGCTTTGATTTAATGATAATAACAGTGTAATTGTGAGAAATTTCCAAGATGACAACAACAATTTCCTTTATTAAGCAAACATGACCACAATTCCTTCACAAAAGCAGTAGGTCTCAAGAAACCCTAATTTGCATTTCAAAATGAGTTTGACTATAAATAAGCAACAAGTAAGGCTTAAATAGTGTATTTGACATAACAAAATGAGAATATCATAAGAAAAAGGACAATCTATCTTTTTTTGATCAATCAACAAATCAACCAGGAAAAAACCTAAGTAATTTCTTCAACCTTCTCAAAAATCATTAACAAAACAATCAATTGAGTTCATAAGAGACACAAAATTGTACAAACAAAGATAATGACACTTCTAGAAAAATAGACTCACGTCTAGGTTGAAGAAAAAGCTATATTCTGAAAAAATATCAAGCCCACACAGGTAAATAATGGCATACAGAGTGCATGCACTTTGTTGCTAACGGAAAACTGGTGTAGAACTGGGCTCTGTTAGCAAACAGAAACTAGGAGGGGTAAAAACTTAAGAAAAAATCAAAAATCAAAAAATAAACCACACGGATATAAAACATCATTAATTTATAAAGACTTGGGTTTGGATAAATCAGAAGAATCAGAAAGCAAAACTAATGAAAAATATGAGAACAATATGTTCCCCAGTATGGTTTCCAATTTATTACACCAGACAAATCCCTCTTGTAGACAAGAGTGATCTCCCTAGATCCTTAATGGAAACTAGAAACAAGAAAGACAATCGAACTAACCCTTTCCCTAAGTTGAACTTGTTTGATCTTGTTGGATTGCATTATAAAGACACATAAGTTAATTCGTTCATGTCAGCTTAATAATATGGACAAAATACTATAAATACCCATCTCAGATCTTCGCATAATCACATACAAGAAACTCAGATACCTCTGCAACTTCAGTGGGTAATAATAGTGAATGAACTTCACAGATCTGGATCTTTCAATGGAGAAGAAAGTTCAAACTTCTTATGTATTTTCGGTGGGAAATCATGGTGAAATGATAAATGGAAAATCATATTTTTATTATTGTATACCTCTGTGATCTTGGATAGGTCAGAAGAGATTCACATCTCTATGATCTCAGATGGGTTATAATGAAAATTAGTTTAGATTACAGTAATTACAGTGACAAAGTGCATAAAATTCGAAGAAGGAATGAAGGTGAAACGAAAAATATTAAGGACAATACACAGGGGCAATAATTCTGAAGGATAAATTCGATATCTCAATAACAAGGTTATATGTTGGTTAAGGACATTTCTACCACAGTGATGATCTCAGTATATTCTTTTTCATATAGCAAAGAGGATTCAATATTAATCCACGAAGGTGATTACTAGCATATGACAATGTTTCGCATAGACACGACGAAGATCAAAGTGGAAGAGAATCAAAGAAGAAGTTTTATTTTCAAAAGGACTGTGTCTTGGTATCGAAGAGGCTACTAGGTCAAGGGTATTGGTCTTAGTATTCCTTAATTGAAATCTCTATAAGAAGAATTTGTGTGGGGTTTCCTCTCATTGAATGAGAGGTTTTGGCCCTAGCTAATAGCCTACATGTTGTTCCTCTTGTCTATTTATGACCATGCATTGGTTACTGTTTGATGAAGAAGAACACTAATAATCAAACGTAAATAATATTTTTATCTAAGTAACTAAAAATAATTCACAAGCAGTCACTAATGGAAGAGAAATCAACTAACACTAATGCCCTAGATTTCTCAACAGAATGAGAATGGGGGCCACCGAGTGGAACCTCATCATCTCCTTCACTATCGTCTGTAGATACTCCAACCCACTAATGTCCTTCTCCTCCACCCACCACACTCTTCCCACCATTTTGTCTTGCTCTTCCATCGCCTTTTTGATGGTTTCTAGTTTTTTAAGGAGCTTGGTCAATGGCCACTCCACAAGTGTCAGTCAGCTCTCATTGTCACAAGCTATAATGTCCTACACACACAATTCAAATAGTTGAGATGCCATAGAACGTAACAAAGATGAGAAAATTTTGTAAGTGCAGAACGGAGTGAATGCTTTGACTTTGACTTAACTCATATTCAACAGGGAATTGTTGACCTACTATAGAAAAATTTCCACCATATCATTGGCCACATACTTCTCTATGCCCACCCTTCACTTTTTGTGCTCTTCTATAACTTCCTCCAAGAAAACATCCAACTGCTTGCTCAAATTCTTCATATGCCTCATGTAACACTAGATATCTATCCAAATGAGCCATGGTATAAAGCATCCAATGTTAAAAACCTAATTGAGCACAAACAACTCCTCCACGTCTCCCTGAATCGGCCAACTTTATCTTGTTCCTAACCTTCTTATCCAAGTACCTTTGTCCCAAAACCATCTTGGAAATTATGTTATTGCTAACATTATTCATCTATTCCCTAATTTTAATGGGGAGGTCCCGTCGACATGTCTCGAACATGGAACATATCATTCGAGCCACCTCTTCTACTCTAATGTACTCAAAGGATTCAAGTCACTTGGCACTAAAAAGCTCCATGAGGCAAAGTTTCCTTCTAATGTGGTAGTGCTCTTCGTAGGGATACCAGGTGATGTTAGAATAGTTGTAGACGATGCATTTCCCAGCTGCCACCTGGGGTAGGGAATTGTAGATGGTGTTGCTTGTATTACGAAATTCTTAGGCCATCTCAGTTTTGGATAAGACCACACAAGCACGGATCCTAGTCTCATATACATGAGTGGGGTCTACATTTTGCAAAGTAACTTCAAGGACCTATGAGGTAGTTTCCCCATAAGTTTCAGGTGCTTGATTATCGGCCAAGCATGGGGACCGAGTGGAAACTTCAAAGAGAGTCGAATTCGCTTGTAAATGAGATAAGCAGATATGATGGCCACTAGAAGATAGCTAAGAAGTCGCATATTTGTAGCAGCGAACACCCATTGTAAATCCATGGTAAAGTAGAAAATCAGAACTCTCAACATTTACAAAGTTTCTACATGAACTAAGTAGCTCCCCGCTATGGCTTATGATAACCCAAATAGGGATGTGGCTATATAGTGGAAAAATGGAATCATTCCATAACTTTTTTTTGCACTTTCCACGGGCTACAATTCCATTCAAACTATGAACTTAAAATAATTTAAAATATGTGTATAATTATCTTATAATACATGAGGGGTTAAGTTTAGCTTAGTATCCACAAATCATTTGTTCAAATCGTGTTAAATTTTAAATATTATAAACGTTGTGTCAGTTTTTGTGGGATTTCATACACCTTGTATGATTGATGAGATTAGAGAACTTCCTCACAAGTACAAATTTATTTTAAAGTTGAGAGAATAGTTGTTAATATGTTTTTCTTCTGCGTTGCACATCCAAAAGTTGGCCTCCAAAAAGGTGAGGCAGAGGAAAGTCACTCTCCCTTAGAAAACCAAGGCATAGGCATGACCAAAAAAATTTGAAGGTTGTGTTGAATTATTTTTTATTCTTGTTATGCTCTTGACCTGCAAGAAATTCCAGAATACCAAATATGAGAAGCAATACAACCCAAAACACAGAATGAAATGAGAAAAACAACAAGTATTTTATTATTCAAAGATAAAAGCAATGTTCACTTGCCTCTTCGAGGGGGCTACCTCCAGCAGAGCAGAGCTCGATTAAAAAATAAGACTCAATGATCTTTCCCTTCTAACTACGACTATTTATGGCTAAATTACCTTCAACAACCTAACGACTAGTGGTCCTTTGCATAACATGGGTTAACCACTTTATTTATTTATTATGGCCCATTTTCAACTAACTATGGTCCCTTTCTTAAATGCAGGTCAACCACTTACAATTATTAATACGAGCTTTATTGACTCCTTAATTAAATCTAACTATGACTCGACCCTATTGGGTTTATTACATAAATAAAGGGGTTAGGGTTGGACCCTAACATTCCCTCCCCCATCAAAATCAGCCTTGTCCTCAAGGTTGAAGCTGTAGAAACTACTAAAGAATAGTAGTTGGTTCCCAGGTTGCATATTTTGGAGAGGTGTCTTCCCACTTAACAAGGACTCCCTTGATCATGTGATCGCACAAATGTCTTTCACAAGTATCGAGGACCTATTCAAGTTAGAGCCAAAGTGAACCTTCTTCATCCAATTGAGGTAGACCGGTTTAAATTATGCAATTGTTTCCCATGAATTTCTTGAGGCATGATACATGGAAGACTGGATGGATTTTTGAAGTTGGTAGCAAGGCTAGCTTATAGGCTATTGCTCCAATGTGCTAAACTATTTGATAAGGTCCATAGAATTTCGGATCTAATTACTTGTGTTGAACTATTTAATAAGGTCCATAGAATTTCAGAGCTAATTACTAGCAGCCCTTTTCTTTGAGTGATGTTTTCTTATATGGTTGCAGTCGCAGTAATACCTGATCCCCTTCTTGAAATTTTCACTCTAAAAAATGTTGGTATTCCTGTTGATTCATTTGATTTTGAGCTTGATGGAGATTATCTTTGAGATGAGCTAGCATGGCTGCACGGTTCTATAGGAGTTGATCAACTGCTTGCACCCTAGAGCATCCCGGGATATAAGAAGTAGGTGAAGGTGGGAGTTGGCCATACACTGCTTCATATGGAGTTATCTTGGTGGCTTAATGATAGTTAGTATTATACCACCATTCAGCTAAAGGTAGCCACTGTACCCATTGATGTTGCTTTTCTAAAGTGAAGCACCTTAGGTATGTCTCCAAACATTTGTTGACTGCTTCAGTTTTACCATCAGTTAGGGGATGATAGGAAATACTTAGTTGGAGTTGGGTGCCTTGTAGCTTGAAAGGTTCTTGCCAAAAGTTACTGGTGAAATTCGGGTCACGATTAGACACAATGGAAGTGGGCATGCCATGCATTTTGAAGATCTGGTCCATGAAAGCTTAAGCCACCAAAGTAGGGGTAAATGGGTGGGGTAGGGTGCAAAAATGAGCATATTTAGAAAGTTTTTCCACAACCACCATGATGACTGATTTGTTTCTCGAATTCAAGAGACCAGTAATGAAATCCATAGAAACATCTATCTAGATGGAGGCAGGGATTGGCAATGGTTGTAAGGTTCCCGGTAACTTGACTCTTTTCCCTTTATGGCATTGCCACACATCACATTCAACTACAAAAGTAATAATGTCAGTTTTCATGCCCATCGAAAAGAAATAAAAATGAGTACAAGCATAGGTCTTCTGAAAGCCCGCATGCCCTGCAGTGGGGAATGAGCACAACTCTGCCAAAATGTGCATTTTGAGGGTGGATGTCAACGATATAACTACTTGATCCTTGTAGCAAAGAATCTCATCGTTCCAAGAGTAGCCAACTGAGGAATTAGGATTAGTTCTCACGTTATTAATGAGTTGGGAGAGAGGGGTGTGAAAACCATTCCTTCCAGGCTTCTTCAATCCAATCTGGTATGGGAAGAGAGATTGATAGCAGGGTACTTTCATCCTCAAATTGGTGTGATAAATCATCTGTTACTACATTGTCACACCCTTTCTTGTAAATTATTTCATAATCATATCCCAACATTTTGGCCAGCCATTTATTTTGTTGTGGCGATGATAGACGTTGCTCCAAAAAATATTTGAGGCTTTGATGGTCTATGCGGATTTGGAAACACTGCCCCAATAAGTATGGTCGCCAGGTATCTACTGCATGTAAGATGGTCATCATCTATTTCTCATAGCTAGATTGTCCCAGATGTTTCCCACTCATTTGTTGGCTAGTGAGAGCCAAGGGTTGACCTTCCTGTGTTAAGACAACACCAATAGCAGTACCTGAAGCATCACATTCAATCACAAAAGATTTGATGAAGTCAGATAGTGCCAATACTGGAGTGGAACACATGGCCTGTTTGAGAGCCACAAACGTCTGTCGTGTTGCATCAGTCCAAAGGAATGAATTTTTCTTAAGAAGGTTAGTGAGGGGTCTAGCAATGCGGCCATAATTACGGACAAAGTTGTGATAGTAGCTAGTGAGACCAAAGAATCCCATGAAACTCTTCAAGGTTTTTGTTTGGGGCCAATCTTGTATTTCCTGTATCCTTTTGGGATCAACCCTAACACCTTCACGACCCACAATGTGTCCCAAATACTTGGCTTCTTCCATGCCAAAAGAGCAGTTGGACAATTTGACAAATAATTTATGATTCCAGAGCAGTTGTAGTATCAGGTCTACATGCTAATATGCTTTTCCCAGGTTAGGCTGTAGATGAGAATGTCATAAAAGAAAACAAGGATAAATTTTCCAAGATATGGTTTCAATAGGTGATTCATAAGGTTTTGAAAAGTAGATGAGGCATTACAGGGACCAAATGGCATGACCAAGAATTCATAATGGACTTCATGAGTTCGAAAAGCAGTCTTGGGAATGTCTACTTCTTTCATGCATGTTTGGTGATAGCAAGAACAAATATCTAGCTTATTAAAGACTTGAGCACCATGTAGTTCATCAAGCAGATCATCAACAACCAGAATGGGGAATTTTTCTTTGACGGTGAGCTTGTTGAAGACTCAAAAGTCTAGACACATGTGCCATTCCCCATCTTTCTTGAGCACCATGACCACTGGTGATGAATAAGGGCTAATGCTAGGATGAATAACATTGGATTCAAGGAGTTACTTGATGATTTTTTCAATTTCATTCTTTTGGGTGAAAGGATATCGATATGAGTGCACATTCAAAAGTTGTGCCTCTTGGACCAAAGTGATGTTATGATCATGTTCCCCTCTAGAGGGTGGAAGCTCTTTAGGTTTGTCAAATACCTACTGGTGGAGGTTTAGGACCTATTGCATCTCAAGATGAATATGAAGAGTAATGGATTTTATGGCCTGGATGGCATTAAACTGCGCAATGACTCCATGATGGCCCTTTTTCAACAAATTTTTCGTTCGATGCGAGCTGATGATAGAAGGATCGCCTACCTAGCATCCAAAAAGTGTATGCATGTGGTCATTCTGCTTAAAGTTCATATGTAACTCCTGGAAATCCATTGTGATTGGGCCTAGTGTGCAAAGCCATTCAACACCCAAGACAATGTCATAACCACCCATGTTAATCGCAAAGATGTGGGTCTTTAGGTGGTAGTCTACCATTTGAAGTTTAATATTTTCGTAGTGGCCTTCAAATTTCATTGTCCCTCCATCAGCAATAAGGACCTGAAAATTAGAGACTGGACTTACAAAATAATTAACAACTTCAATGACTCGCTTATGGATAAATCTATGAGTGCTGCCACTATCAATCAATACTACTACAGGGCAATGTTTAAGAAAGCCTCTGGTTTTGAGAGTTTGGGGTGTAGAAATGCCCGCCAAAGCATGTAGCGAGATAATTGGTTCCTCTGGCATAGTTGTGATCTCATTGTCCTACTAGGTTTCCTCAACTTCTTCCTCTGCCCCCCAAAGGGGTGGGCTTCCTCAGATGAGCTTTGATCAGTGAATTTGAAAGAATTTTGGTTCCTTGCATTTATGCCCTGGGGAGTATTTTTCATCACAGTAGTAGCACAATCCTTGTTTTCTTCTTTCAGCCATTTCTGCTAGAGGAACATTTTGAACCTTAAGTGTTTGGGTAGGGACCTCAGCCTAGGTGGGGTGTCCCTTGTCTATGAAATTTGGATGAGTAGACTGGGTCATTAAAGCACATTCCACTTCGACAACCTTTGTTTAAGCATCTATCTAGGTAGGTGGGTGGTGGATCTAGACATGTGCTTGGATGGCTTCTTTGAGACGACTTATGAAACATTCCTAGTAGAATTCATCTCCTAGACCTTTTTTTATGATGGCCAATGTCTCAGAGGCTACAATGTAGTCTTTTACTATGCCTGTTAGTCAGAGCTTAGTAAGATGACTTAAAAAATTAGATTCTTTGTCAAAGCAGTCACAAACGGATTTTGAGAACACCTGTCAAGTTCTGTTCATCGAATAGCATTTCTGATGCCACTGCCACCATTTCTATTGGACACCTAATCCTCAATGGGTTAGTGTGGAAGCCGAATGGAAAAAAGGAGTCCAAGGGACCTTGGGATGTGAAATCCAAGAGTCACATATTGTACTATAAATGTATATCAATTGTTAATAAAATATGTACTCACATGATTTATCTTTCCTATTTTATGTTTCCCATGTGTGTTTAACATGGTATCAAAGGGGGCGTATTCCTGCCCTGCATAATTAATTTGAGCCATTTGTTTATGGCCTTTCTATGCAGTTTATTTCTGCCAGATTCTTTTATACAGACTTGCACTCTATCTGCCATATTCACTTGAATGATGAAACATTCCTCTGCCTGACACTGCCAGCACTGGCTCTGTCCTGACATAACACTCTCTGGCGCACCAACGCTGCCTCTGTCCTGACATAATCTGCTCTCTAGAATTTCACCAAGAAGCAGGCGAACAATTTCACCCCATTTATTGCACTAAATACAGAAGCCCCAAGCAGATGCTGGAGCTTTACAAGCTACTTGTAATAGACTCTCTTTTGCATCTGTGTACTCTAGCTGTATTGTTCGTATTCTACCCAAGTAGTACAAATACCGACAAAATTGTTGATTTGAATGGAGATTCAAAACCACAGAGCTTTGGATCGTAATTTATCTGCCTGGTCATAAAGGTTGTAGTGCAAGTAATTTCGAAGCATGAGATTCAGCAATGTTTCCTGACCCAGCTCATCATGTCGCAGTGTTGCAGTTCGATGTAACGCAAGAAGTGTACCTTTTGAGCTTCGGTTGCTATTGAAGCCGCAACAGGAGGTATTGAAACACTTTACTAGATAATAATTATCATCTCATCTAGATATCTCATCTCAAATTCATTGTCCCTGCAATCGTTTCGACTGCTCTCTGGCTTAAGTATTTTACACAAATATTGTCTTTGAGGCTGATTTTGGTTTCGTTTCTGATTAAAGGGAGCATCAAAACCTCATCTAAGTTTGAATCCTTGTAGTTACGTTCTGAATTCGGGATTATGATCAGGAATTGTGGTACTTATAATTTACAACATTGATTTTGCTCTGGCATTATTACATAAATGATGTCTTCATGAGATCGATTAAACAATGTGAAGGTTCCATGTTGTGTGGCGGTAGTTGTTTTACAGTGTAGAGCAAGAAGACAAGTGCGCAGCATAGACATTGGGAAACCCTTGTATATTCAGATCTTTGAGAATAAAATCGCAACAATTTTTTATGTAGCACATGTTACAAGCAAAGACCCTCTTCCCAATCTAACATTACATCTAAAGTTTATGTTTGCAATCAGTATTGCTCTTCTATCAAAAGGATTTTTATGAGATTTGCGAATTGGTTATGAAATGATTGAAATTTTGAACTAGTGCGATGAATCTTTAACACTAATATCATTAATGCATATAAATTAGTAACCTTTGCTATACATAGATCATGTATGCAAGGCATATTATAGTGAATAGTGCCAGATCTCATACCAATGCATTTTGGCATCCTGTTTGCGAGAATAATACTACTGTTCCTGTGCCTATTTTAATAATCCTATTTGCGAGAAAGAATACTACTGCGGTGAAACAAAATAGTACTGCGGTGAAACAATCATGTTCTCGTTTCTAAGAAAGAATAGTGAGCCTTTACATCCGAAATCTAAGGAACGATTGTATTTAAAGTTTGCAATATTCTCTTGTCTAGTCTTCCTGGACGCAGTTCAGCCCTTTTCGCCAAATTGACCGCTTCTGGTTGGGCGGTTCACCATTGGCGGGGTTCGAACTCTGCACCTCGTCATGCCACCGCTACGTGTTACTTTTAATTTAATTTAATCAATCATATATGTAGCTTTATGGATTTCATTGGGATTTTGGATCTGTGTGGGGACGCCAATTCAATCGTGGATTCATGGCGGAAGCCGTAGCTCGTGTAGGTAGAAGGGTTTTTGATCGGATGTCAGATTACTTAAATTTTTTACAAATTATCGGGTATCTCTGCCGACCAGAGGTGATATTCTTGATTAATGGAAAACTTTAGTTTGAATTCCATGCAGTGGCATAATTTGACAATTTGAAGTAAAGCGGTGGCTTTTGAATATTTGAAGAAGGGTCATTGAATTCTTTAATATGGGTGTATGTTGTAGTGACATCAATCATGGTTTGCCTATTTCATTTGTTGGAAGGCTTTACTAGATTCAGGCTGTTAGAGATGAGTAGTGATTTGGGTGTTGTATTGTGTGATAATGACGACACAATTGGTATGGCAATAAGTCGAAGATGAGAACATGTTTTTCAGGGTATTATATCAGGTTATGTTTCTGGGTGTGATAAATGTGCGCCCTACGCCTGCTGTTATGTCATATAAGTAATAGTGTTGTAGATTGACAGAAATTAAAAATAAGGCACTGAAAATACCAATTGCGCCTTGTGGGCGAGGAAGGATTAGCTGCAGTTGAGGTTCTCATGAACAGGACATGAATTCAATTTTTTAAACAAGTTGAGGTAGTATTTATTTATGTCTTTACATGTACCATTTTGCATTGGGAATCTACCTTTTGGGTTTGTCTCCAATAGTTTAAGCTCACTATTTTTAGCCAAATTTTTAAGTGGTATATGTTGAAAGTTGGTCTTAACGGTTGCTCCAAAGCCTACCATTAAGGCTTGATATTGTTTGTAGAAGAAGATATTGCATAATTGCTCACACTCTTTATTTGCCCACTGCTAAGAAAAATGGCTAAGCTTGAAAGAATATTAGAGTTATTGAGAACTCTAATCGTATCCACTACTGACAACGCAATCATAATCAATAAAGACATTATTGCTAACATTCAAAAATGTATACAAAATGCACAAGAAAAGATAGAATCTTTTCATCTTGAATCTCAACTACAACAAGAAGAATTAAAACAGAGGAGTCATTCTGAACATGTTTCTGTTCAAAACATTGAGACTGCAACCCATCAGCAGCAAGTCAATAATGTTACAGTTCATTCAAATAAAGCACCAGTTGTACATGCAGATGCAGAAACTCAGTCTGCACTTCCAAAGCCCATCATCAGACCTTGGGAATAGCTTGTCCATAATAAGCACAGAACTGGTCTTGGATATGACAAGGACTTGTACTTTCATATTCCAGACTACTCAAAGCCCATTCAGTTTCAGAGTGTTGGATTCATTCATGACAGTTCACCTCTTCCTCATGATAGTTCAGCTTCAGTTGTTCTAGACTCTGCCCCTCTTCCTCCATAGCAACAACAACAACAAATCATGAAATGCCAACACTGTGACCGAGTTGGCCATCTGAAATATCACTGTTTTGATCTTCATCCATGTAAGAACTATCATAAAACTAGTCATTCTTCCCACAGATGCTTCAAAAACAAATGTCCTACAAGAACAAAGATTCATCTTGGATGGATCGCTTCTTGGCAATGGGAATCAACAACCAAGAAGATATTCCAAACACATGTCAGAACTTGTTCCAGAATATCGAATAGTCTTGCAGTTAAGTTTTCTCCATCCTCTCACCTTGTATCTGACAGGGGGGGAAATGATGGTTATCTACAAGCTTCAAAGCCACATCAAGCGAGCCTGAGCCACAACCTGCCACACTAGTTTCACAGTTGTAGCCAGAGACAAAGATGCCTGTGAACATGACGTCAGTTGGCAATCTGGGACACTTCCTCTAGCAGAAGACTTCAGCTTCTTGTCGGTTTTGGAAGAGTTCTAGGAACAAAATTGAGAACACTTCCTCTAGCAGAAGACTCCAGCTTCTTGTCAGTTTTGGAAGAGTTCCAGGAATTGCATTAAGCATTCCGGAGTTGTTTTTCATCCTTAAACCATCACAGGTTGAGACTTCCCTTTTCAGGTTGAAGTTTTACCTTTTATGCAGGGTGAGACCTCCCTTTCATGGTTGAAGGTTTCCCTCTTCAAATCAATAGGAACACTTCCTCTAGCAGAAGACTTCAGCTTCTTGCCAGTTTTGGAAGACTTTTGAGAACTGCACTAAGCATTCCAGTGTTGGTGGTCATCCTTAAACCACTGCCCTTTATACCAACATTTCAGAGAGCACATTCAGCCTAGTGCTACCATGCATTTTTGCACATTTTGTATTACACCTCTCTTCTTGGACTCATACATAACCCTTCGGATTAAGGGGGGGAATGTTGGACACCTAATCCTCAATGCGTTAGTGTGGAATTCGAATGGACAAAAGGAGTCCAAGGGACCTTGGGATGTGAAACCCAAGAGTCACATATTGTACTATAAATGTATATCAATTGTTAATAAAATATGTAGTCACATGATTTATCTTTCCTAATTTATGTTTCCCATGTGTGTTTAACAATTTCCATCTCTCTTGGTCCAATTAAAGGGCTCCCACACGTAATTTACTTGGATCATCTTGGATATCATTCAAAATGAAACATTGCTCCATTTGTGTTACCCATACTCCCAAATTAGAGCCATAAAATTTATACATGTATAGCTTGGGTGGCCGAGGGTGGGAATGATAGTGGTTTCCATGGAAGTGAATATGATGCCTAGATTCTTCTTCAAGGTGTTCATCAATACCAGGTGCCTCCTGATGTGACCCCGGTGGGGTCGTAGTGAATTGTGCAATGAATTGTGTAATTTTTTATAGATCTTCCTGGAAAGTATCAAACCTTTTTTCATGGCACTCGATCTTCTCATTGGCCATGACTTGAGCTCTGGTTTCTACCATACATAGATCTCGATTACTTGACGGCACCTCAAAAAAATTTGGGACCACCAGAAAATTGAAGCTAACAAGTGAATGGTACCACTGCGATTAGCTCGTCGTCCTGAATCTTATGGGCTAAGTCTCTTGTAAGCATCCTGGGAAGGCCTCAAACAATTTTTTTTATTTTTTAATACTCCGAACAGATTTTTACTCCCTATTGATCAATAATGCAGTGGCCAAAGTCCAAAAAACTTGATCCTACCTAATGTCTTATGAAAATTGGGCCTAGACTATAGTAGCCACAAGCCTCATTGCGCAGAAGGTCAGATTTGCCTACAAAACCCCAATGGTTGAATGTAAGTTGGACAATGGCGACAAAAACCCCACTGCTAGATCTGATTGGTGTGGCAGTCACATAACCCCAACTACTAGATCTGAATTGTTTTGCGATGGTAGAACCCCAACTAGTGGATCTGATCTTGCAAATAAGATAATGGGAAATCTTCAAAGAGTCAAGGGAACTATGGTCACAAAGAAGTGTCAAGTGCTATAGATCGCAATATACATAAGGGTCCAACAATAGTATTCAACCTAATCTTTCAGGGCACTAACTAAGGAGGATCAACCGTACCCTTAGCCGTACTACCTAACTATCGTGCGGGTAATCTCCCTGAGTGTTGTTCTTAGTGTACTATAACAGCAAGGCAGCTGACGGATTATCTAAGGTGAGGTTTCAAGTGAGCCTATGGGGCTTCCGATATACCCAGAGGTTACGTGGAAGGCAATTCGTGTGCGTGTCGTGAACGGTTCTGTCTAATGTTCTACCACTTGAAGGGGTAACCACGAGGGTTACAAGGGAGTCCAACAAGTGTGAACACCTCTTGTATTTCCTATGTGCATGCCTCCCCAAATCCATAGGTTTATGCTCTCAATGAAAAATCCCATGGTTTAAAGATGCCATAACACTTCTCTAGCCTAAAAAAATATTCTACCAAAAATGGAGCTACCATCGGCCTTGGAAAGTGCTTTGATACCACTTGTTATGCTCTTGACCTGCGAAAAATTCCATAATACCAAATATTTGAAGAAATACAACCAAGAACACATAATGAAATGAGAAAAACAACAAGTATTTATTATTTAGAGATAAAAGCAATGTTCACTTACCTCTTCGAGGGGCCTACCTCTAACAGAGCAGAGCTCGATTAAAAAATAAGACCTGATGATCTTTCCCTTCTAACTACGACTATTTATAGCTAAGTGACCTTCAACAACCTAACGACTAGTGGTCCTTTGCATAACATGAGTTAACTACTTTATTTATTAATTATGGTCCATTTGCAACTAACTGTGGTCCCTTTCTTAAAAGTGTGTCAACCACTTACAATTATTAATAGGCCTTTATTGACTCTTTAACTAACTATAACTATGACTTGACCCTATTGGGTTTATTACATAAATAAAGGGGTTAGGGTTGGACCCTAACAATACTTATTTGTAAAGAATGTTAAAGATAGCTAATTAATCTTACATGTAGAGTTGTCTAAATTTAGAGTGTTAGCTAACCAGTCAAGCGTGAGTGAGTTCTAGTTTAGTCTTATATTTGGTACAGTCAATTTTAGAGTGTGTTTGCATGTTGAAGTTAGTTTGAGTGAGTCGCTAGTTGAAAAAGTATAAATACCCCTCACTGGGTTCATCGTAATAATCAAGTTTGTGTGTTCAATAGAAGAGATGCAACTCATGTTACTGTTTGTGTGTGAAAAATTGTGTCTTTCCTTCTCTACCTTTCTAACAAATTGGTATCAGAGTGAGGTTACAAAGAGCTAGGGGAGAGAGGATCAATAGTTGTCCATGGGGAGAAATATCTTTTTTCTCTTGATTAAAGCAATGTGTTACAAGTGGCAAACTTACCATGATTTACAAGAACATGGCTTCCTCTAATCATGAGTTATATAGATTAGGTTAGTTCAATTATGGTTACATGTTCTGTTGATTATTGGTTATGAAACTTTTGGTTTGGACATTTGAATTTCTATGGGTTAAGATTATTGCAATGAAAACAAATGGTTAGAGGATTATTTACCATCAAAGAACCATCTGGTACTTGTGAGTGTTGCATCTTGGGAAAGAAACACCGTGAGAGTTTTTCGAAATGAGTTGTTGTTGTGGTAAAAACACAACCCCCCATTATTGATGTGTTTACTTCAATTAATGGGGACCCTTTCTATAAAAATTTGGACTAAGCACCTTTTTGGATTTTTATTTTAGTTGATTGCCCTACGCTTTTGTTAATTTTTAGTTTTCTTTGGATTCTTGTTTTGATTGCTTTGTTAAAATCGATTTTTTACAAGTTTCCCATTGACGCTTGTTTCACCCCATTTGGTCAACTGGTTTGAAAATGGCATTCCTTTGAAGTCTCATCATTTATCTAGCCTGGGTTAAAAAATGCATAAAATGTACAATATCACATTTTGTAAATAAATTAGTTCAATAAGGCATTCATTTTAAATATTAACCCGTAGCGAATTTTTACTAACATTTTTCATTTTTAGTTATCCAGCCAAATCATTAAGCAGCGGGATTTTAGTAATCTACTCCAATAAATTACTAATCTCGAAAATCATAATTTCAAAGTGGCTGTAATTTATTTTTTCATTTATTTTCAAAATAGCTATAGTTTAATTTTCATTTTTAAAGTGGCTGTAGTTTATAAATAACTAACTTCATAAAAATAAAACCAAAATAAAAAAATAATATTAAAAAATAAAAAAAAATATATATTATATATATATTATATATATATATATATTATATATAAATCTTATTTAATTTTAAATTACATAATTTAATTAAATTAATTAAATAAATAAAAAAATTAATATATAATATAAAAAAAAAAATTAAAAAAAAAAAAAAAAAACTCATCGCATCGGGGATTTGAATTGCATTGGGGATTTGTATTGGCACATATTTTATAATCCCTCGATACCATATCCTCCGTACCCCCGATCACCGATTACACAAAGGTATTTTATATATCGCATCGGGCATAAACTTGATACCGGATCGGGCTCTAAAACATTACATCTCTTAAAGATGCCGATATCTCTTTCTCCCCGAAATGCCGATAAGCGATAACACGTGGAGTATTAAGCATGTTTAAGTTTTATGTTAGTTTGAGTTTTTTTTTAAAGAACACTCAGACGTAGGGAGTGAGGTTAGTTATGGTAGATAGCGTAGGTTGTTATATTAGTTTAAGTGTGAGTAAATAATAAGGGTGTGATATATGTTTAATTTCATATGTTTAAATATGTTAGCCGTATGGTAAGTAGTGTAGGTTAATGAATATTAAAAGTTAGTTTATATATTAAT
>APFE031709468.1:0-15771 GCA_000404065.3 Pinus taeda
GTAGACTAATGAAGTGTGATGCACTATATGTGCTTAGTTAACTTTTCTCTTACTTCGTTGTTTTGTATTTTATGTTTGTTTTGGGGGTTTCTGTTCTTTGATGTCTAAGAATATACAACCTATGAGAAAATTTAAATGGATCTAATGAATTTTAAAGGAAAGGAAAGGTTCCTAAGTTAGACTAATCTCCTAAAAATGGACCAAGAACTGTTGACTAGTTAGAACCTAATAAGAAAACAGAGCATCTATCTTATCTTATCACTAGTCCTAATCCATGGATCTAATTCTTAAAACCAAAATTGATATTGATGCAGAAGGTAACTCAGTAATTGGATTCATTTAGACATTCAACCATTCAATTTTGGAATATGATGAAATCAATCTCCTTGAAATGATTTTTTGGAATGTCAAGTGATGCAACTAAGGACCTCAAAGCAGAAAAGAAAAGGTAAAAGCATGTAAAACTAACAATGTACTGGGTAAATTCAATCACTGTATGAATTATATATTTAACCATTTAAGTTAGGATCATCATCATTTTGAAATGGTTGTCTGAGAACATCTATTAACACAGCTAATTGATAGTTATGTTCTAAGAAAATGAATAACAAAATAGTAAGAAAACTAAGCAACTGTGTATTCTTATTACTACAATCTTCATTCAGTTTTGGAAACAAAGTCATTTTTCCATAAAATATCTTGAAAGAACAAGGTTGCATAGTTGTGAGTTTACCTTTACACTATTGGTTAAAAATTGAAATGAAACATCATTCTAAATTAGGAAACAAACTTGTTGAAAATAGAGTAATAGAAATTAAACTGAAAACAACAAGTGAAAAAACTCCTACAATTGATGTGGCTAGAATGCTAGCTCGTTAAAGATGCACTTTAAACCATCATTGACAAAACGAAGTTTGTATTATGAACAAAATGAAGTCTGAATATAGAGTATTAGCAAAAATCATGTAATTCCTTCTAGCTTCTAACTACTTCTCGATTCCATGCAACCGATATGTATAGGAAAATAACATAACTATTTAGGAGAAAAACTTGCTACAGGTGGCTAATTCAAATTAAATCTAACATGATTTTTTATGAGAAAAACTTTCCATGAGTGGCTTAATTCGCATTGTAATAGGACTGTTTAACTTCTGATCAGCTACAGGTGGCTTAATTCGAATTAAATCTTCAACATAATTGTTAGACTCTTGATTAGCTATGAAAGAGAAAATCAAGAGTCCTATTGCTTCTAGATAATGTATTTGACTCCATCTTTGACCATGACTTTAGGCACACTTTTTTGTCATTCTAGACCAAGTGAATAGGATAGAATCCATCTGGAGATGATTCTGGAAATGCCCATGTGGCTCAGTTCTTCATTTGACACCTGTAACCTGCCAAACCATGAGAGTAACTACAGAATCCACAGTTAGCTATAGAATAAGCTACGTTCTGTAGCTAATTTTAAAAAATCTATTAAAATAGAAAGAACATGAAAATATAATATCGTGATCATTTTAATTATTTCCTAAGACAAAACCTAGTACTTATCATTGATTGGGTCTGTAGCCTTATGATAAAATGAGAGAAAACGGTGAGAACAAATGTCAAGGAGAAGATAATTATGAGGTTCAACATACCCCCACTGCAAAATCGTTGCATGTCCTCATGTAATTTGCCAAAAATGTGAGTTCTTCTTCTCTAATGCGTTTGCTCAAACACCTCTACTAGTACATCCAATTTTCTTCCTTTTCTCTTCTTTGAAGTGACTGTCATTCTAGGTTTTCTCATAAGAAGCATGTACTTAAGGTTAATGACTTTTATGTTCAAAATCTTATTCTTTCTTTACAACTTCTTGTTTTTCTTATACCACAGTCCTAGATGCAGAATGGTATTATCATGAATTGCATTGTCCAATTTATTTTGTTCCTTCAAGGTTTCATTCTCCTATTTGATATGTCTGTTCAATATATCTAATTCATAAATTTCCTATTTGAGAGTGTCAATTAGAGGTTCTTGTGGATTGACAGAAGGTTTTGTGTTCATTGAGGCACTTCTCTTCTCCATTGATTCTATATAATCATATATTTGTTGCTGCACTGGGTCTATGCCTGGAGATCTTCTGCTTGGGCTACCTTCAAAATGACAATCAGGAGAATTTTGAGGACTATGTGCAGAAGGGATGTTAACAAGAGATGTTTATGGGGTTTTCTCGTCTAAGTTTATAAACTCTATCCCTTTTGACGATCTTTTCTTTACCAAACCTTGGAGTCTAGAGCTTCTTCTAGGTTGTGGATAACTTACATTCTCCTCATCTATGACCTTTTTCTCCTTTCTTATTTTTCCTCTTGCCCTGATTTTCTTCCTAATTTCTGTTAGTTCTTCAGAGATTAATTTTTCATCATTTGTCTGTAATGAAGACTCAGGTCTGTCTTTAATAGTTATACTAGTCTTCTTTCTTCAACTTCTTCTAACATTATCTTCTTTAGGTGACTCTGGTGCTTCTTGGAAATGGTTTCTAATGAGGAAATTCTCCCAGGTATCTCCTATGCTTTTTAAATAAAACTCAATCAATACCTTTATCGACCCATGACAATACATGGTTGTATCTATGAACACTATTTTCTTTTGCACATTTGAGGTCATCCTTCTTAAACTATTTAGCAGGAAGAAAGGAAGATTGATTTCTCCGTTTTCTAGGAAATTCATCAGTAAACATATATGGTAGACATACATGCAACCAAATCTCCCCTCACAGATGATAAAATTTTGTAATATCAAGAGCATGTTCCTCCACTTAATTTTAAGAGTTGAAATGGGAATTCCTTTTCTAAAAACAGAGACATCCATACCTGGGTTTTTGAGTATTACTTTCCATGATTCACTGTGGAACTCCTTGTTTTTGAACCATATTTCACCATGCCTTGGAAGTTCTATAGCCTTGGTTATGAATGACTCGGTTACTGCAAACTTAATATCTCCAATTTTTACCTTTGTGCCATCAAAAGATCGAGCAAAGGATTTTGTAATCTCCTGATGAAAACAATCAAATTTCTCGATGAATTTGAGCCATCCAGCTTTCCGCAACATTTCTTTGAGATGTGGGTATCCTTCCATGTATTTTTCTCCTACCGGTTCTGATCTGACAATTAGCCCCATGACTTCTACTATGTAGAGTTCTCAACCCTTAGAATTACCCTTCCTATTTTTATGAAATGGATTGACTGCAAATATGGTGAAAGGAATTGCGGGTTTGTATGAAATAAGTAGATGGTAGAGGTTTTGGAGAAACATGGACAAGTATGTCACGTCGTAATCATGACTGTTAAAAACAATGAGGGAGTTAATTATGGACCGTTATGTGACAAAATATGGAGGATGTGGCAGATATGCAGTACGATGGAGATTTAATCAAATCAAATGATGATTCGTTAAGGAAACATATGTATACCCATATTATATATGCTTTGTGTTTTAAATTTGCTATTTTAAAATAAATTTTTGCATTTTACCTTTTCGTTTGTTGTTTCCTTTGATGTTGATCCGCAGATACCTTTTTAGCATATCGGTCTTAAAAAAAAACAAGGTTCTTCAATTCCCTGCAATCATCATTTGTTTGGAACAGAGCTGTTGAATGAGATATGGCTGCAGAATCAAATTAGTTGCAAAATGGAATTAGCTACAAAACATGATAAAAATGAAGTATGGCTATGGAATATGAATGTGAAATGAAATGGAAATGGATGAAAGTGAAGTGGAAGGAAAATGAAATGAAATGGATGTGCAGATTAGGAACTGCAAATGAATGTAACTTTATGTCACTACTTATTACATAAAGAAAATGGGAAATATAGGATGTCAGAAATCTTTGATTTTCACCCTATATCTCCTGTATAAGTATGCCAATGAACAATTGGTTTTCATACTTATACATTTTATTATTATTATTATTATTAAGTTTTTTTTTCCTAGATATATATATAGGACAAAACTAAGTTAGTGGAGAAGAAGAATTCTTCTTCACCAACTTCGTTTCAGTGTTATCTTGGAAAATTTTGACAAAATCCTCTCTTGAAACTGGCTTATGATATATCTTCAATCGATGACCATTCACAAGAAGAGGTACCTTTCTTTCATCTATTGTCCTTATTCTCATTGCTCCATTATTAAAGACTTCTTCAATCTCATATGGCCCTAGCCAATGAGTCTGAAGCTTTCCTTGAAAATATTTTAATTTTGAATCGAACAAAAGTGCCCAATCCCCTCCTTGGAACTTATTCTCCTTAATATACTTATCATGTGATTTAGCCCTTTGTTGTTGGACTAAACTAGTTCTTTGAACTTCATCTTGCCTAATTTCATCAAGCTCATTGAGTTGCTCCAATCAATGTTTATGTGCTTCTAATAAATCCAGTCCCAATTGGACTTCCATATTGAAGGTTCTGATTTGAAACTCTATAGGGAATATGACTTGCTTCCCATAAACAAGCTCATAGGGAGTATGTCATGTTTTGTTCCTCCATGTAGTTCTATAGGCCCATAAGGCTTTAGGAAACCTTTCTACCCATTGTCTTCTGTGTAGATGTACAGTCTTAGTGAGAATTTCTTCAATCACCTTATTGGTAGATTCAACATGACTATTTTCTTGTGGATGGTAAGGAGTAGACTTTTTATGTTTTATCTTGTATTCTTCCACAAGTCTTTCCACCATTTTAGATGTAAATTGAGATCCTTGATCTATCACATTTTCTCTTGGAACACCAAAACGAGTGAAGATGTCCTCAAAAAGAAAATTAACTACAGAATTTTCATTAGCAAAAGGTAATGCTTTAACCTCTACCCATTTGGTGACATAATCAGTGCATACCAAAATATACTTCTTCTTTTTAGATGGGGGATTAATTGGTCCAACAAAATCCAAGGCCCATTTTTCAAAAGGTTCAATGAGTACCTGGGTTTGTAGTATCATTTCATCTGAAGGAGCAAGTTTCCCTACCCTTTGGCAACTATCACACCTTTTTACATATTATTTGGCATCTCTGAAGATGGAGGGCCAATAATATCCTAAATGAAGGATTTAGATGCAACTTTCACCACTTCTCCTCTGTATGTCCATCAATGTTGTAGTGATTGCTAGGATCTTTACACTAGGATTTTGTGGTTGTCATATTTTTATCTTTTCCCTCTTTCCACTTCTTCTTTCCCTCTTTAAAATAATCTTTTTTCTCCTTCTACTTCAATCCAAATGATTTCCCTTTATGTAGGCTAATGTTCTCTAGGTATTATGCCTAAACACAAGCCTTGTTCACCGATCTAGGCTTGAAAAACATCATTTTCTTCCGTATATGGCTATGTAGACTGCCCAGATACTTGAGGAGTACATCTAGATTCTTTGGGGAGATACCCAACATTATGTCCATATTTCCAAATTTTTTGGTGTACTCCTATACACACTACCTTGCTTCTGCCTAAAGTAGTGCCACCAAAGCCACTAGTCCTCTACATACTCGATAGGGTAAAATTGTGACTTTATGAGAGTTTTAAAGTCCTCTCACTTATTCAATGGAGTATATCCCTCCACCTCAAGCTATCCATTTGGATTTCCCACCAAGTTAGGGCATGGCCCTCTAATTTCAATCATGGAAATATAATCTTTTATTCTTCCTCAATATTATGGACAATGAAATAAACTTTTAATTGTTGCAACTAAATATTTATCTTCAGAGCATCAATATCATATTGATACAACTTGATATTTACCTTCATTTCCATTTTGAACAGGGACTATGAATGGTTGATGACATTCAAACTAGGTTCATCTCTTTCACGTCCTTTCTTTAGCTAGTTCTCCATTTCTTCCCAATCTCCCGAACTTCCCTTCGATCATTCCTCTACATTAGAGTCCCCAAATTCTCTGAGTAGCCCAAACTTATTGTTCAAGGCTAACATGAGGAGATTCATATTACGATTTATATCTACAACTTTTGCTTCTAGCCATGAATACCTCTCCTCTATAGGATCAAGAGGATTATTCAGAGATTCGTCGGTCATGATTATGGTTTTTCGGCTTAGTCAATCTAGATCCCCTACAAATATCCAAAATATACCCAAAGAATGTTGCTCTGATACTAATATGATTTATAAAATGTCATAGATATTCCACTAGACAATTCATTACAACAAATATGATAAAAGTATATTTAAAAATCTGAAATCAACATTATTAACATCTTATTTCTCTTTAGATTGACAGATCTATATTTTATTGTTTATTTCATATGAATGAAAATTAAAATTTATGCATAAAATATATTAAAAAAAACAAACACTTACAAACCATGATTTGACATAATATATAGCCTCATAAACCCTTTCGAGAGAAAACCCAGCTGGAAGGTGAGGTTGTTTTGCTCTCTATATCTGAATAGAAATTAGTTGTGAGTACAAAGAAGTATGCCATGGGGCCCGTGGGCTACTACAATGCAAAAACCATCTCTTCGTGCTATCTCCATATCCCTTGTCTATTTTTTTCATCTAATGAAAAAATGTAATCGAAAAGAATGGAATCCCATTTCCTCCTAGTGACCCAGTAATAACACAAGTCGAAAGCCTACTAGTGGTTAGGTTTGACTACCTCAACTCTTAACCAGAGTTACAATATGGACTCTTCTAAAGTCTTCTTCATCATATTCACATGGCGAGCCCCTTTTACATGAGCTATGAGGGTTGACGTAGCATCCTCTCAAATTATGGTGGTGAAAATAGCATGGTTAACTTCTGAGTGGCATAACTTTTGCATACATACTCTAATTGAGGTGATTCTTGCATTGCTGGAAAGGTATTTGAGTGAAAAATATGAAGAAAATATGTTGTGCTAAGGTGACAAAGTTTTACCTCACTAAAAAATTCATTTGATGCCTCAAAATTCTCCCAAAAGGTTTCAGACTGCAATTTGCCAAACTGGGTCCCACTAGTAAAAATGGTCCACTGAGTTGATTCTTCCACTGTTTCTACACTGAAAGGATTAATATGGATGATAAAAAATATAACAATATAATCCAAATTAGTTTACTATTGTTATAGTGCATTAAATTCATTTTTCTACAATGGATAAATTTCAATATTTTATATTGTGTATAACGTCTATGACATGGAATAATTGCATTAAAGTGATCACGTGTGGATTGTATTGTTACATGTCATGGTGGTTGTTGTTGATCTTATTGTGTAATGGGGATAAAGGGAAATAAAATATGATGGAAAACATGACAACTTGGGATGAATCTAAATTTACATATTTATCTAATGATGTGAAGGAAACAACATGTCAATGTAATTGAGCTATTTTAAAGCATAATACATATTCTCAAACATAGAAATGTCATTAGTAAAATTCCCCAAACATTAGGAATACCATATTTAGCAATGTTAAAATCAGTGGTTTGTGTTTGATGTTTATTATAGAAAACATTCATATGCTATGGAAGATATGGTGTTGATTCCATCCATAATGGTTGTGGGAACATTGTATTGATGCTATTAGTATATTGCATTGATTTCAATATATGTAAAATAGGTAAAGAATTCACTCACATAATCAACCATCATTAGGGATTTACAATTAATGATAAATGATACTTGATTTGTTTTTTTCATTATTTTGAAATGATTGACTAAATAGAATAGTAAAGGAATTTAGTTGTGACACAATGAACAATTAAACAATTATATTATCTAACATCTTGATCACATAAAAAAATTAAAGATAAAGGATTATGAAAGCTCAAAATCATGTATTGATAGGATTGGAATCACAAATTGAGATGTCACATGATTGTAGCATCTCCATAAAAAAAAATTAAAGATAAAGGATAATGAGAGCTCAAAATCATGGATTGAAAGGATTTGTATCACAAATTGAGATGTCACGTGATTGTAGCATCTCCTACTATAGAGGCTAATCAATAAGAATTTGGACCAAGAGGTCATATCCCACTTCTCTAGCATATATTGGGCATGGATGCATAACAATCTAGAGCAAAAAGGCACATGAACTTTGAAATTCGATGTTAATCAAATTAAAACCAAAAGGGAAAGACAATGTTCTAAAATCCCAAACTTTGTTTGCTAAAATTCTCATTAACTCATACTTCCTCAATCTATATAAGCATCAATTGATTTTATGAGTGAGATCCTTCGTGAAGCTTAATGAAGTTACAAGAATAGATGTTGATTAAAATAATTAACAAAATTATTTAAAAAAAAATGTAAAAATATCATTCATTCCAATGAAAGACTTGAGTGTTGATGAGAATAATTAATAAAATTATTTGAAGAAAAAAAGTAAAAATATCATTCATTCCCACTAAAGACTTGAGTGTTTTTAAAGTGATTTTTGATAATATTTTTTAAATTATATTAATATTTAATAAATTAAAAAAATCAATTTTTTTTTTAAAATATTTATAATATATAAATTATTATTTATTACAATAATCACCATTAAAATTTAATCTATTAAACCTCTAAAATATATCAAATATTTTAAACTTCAAACCCTTCACAAAATTTTACGGGGACGAAAAATCAACACGTTAAAACATTGATATTTCTCTATTCTTAGAAAAACTGACATTTATGATAAACCCTAGAATATCGTACATGTGTATATATACAATAGTTGACTCTGTAGAGACCAGTATTGGATTAGTAGTTCCATTTCTCAGACTTAATTTACTCGGATTAAGAGAATAAATACTTTGAGTATATCTTCATTCGTCTCGGCTAAGAAGGAGAAGGCGGTGATAAAGGAGATAGCCAGAATCTTTAAGGTGGAATGGATTTCAATGGAAAAAGGGTTAGATATTTGTGTTTTTATTTGAAACCAAACAAGTATGAGATTAAGGACGGGGAGTGGTTGATCAGAAAATTTGAACATAAGATGTCTTTACGCTCACATAAATGGTTAACATGAGGTGCGAGGGTGATCTTGATCAAATATCTGTCCTTGATTCAGTATATTTATATATTGGATGCATCTTTACTATTGACCTAAAGAGAGCTTGACTGGCAATAACATGGTCTATTCTAAACGTGTTTTACACAATGGTTTGAGGACTTTAAGACTTTTGGCTCTTTACCTTTCTATATACTATGGGGATAGGAGACTTTCACTTTAAAGAGCTATGGATACATTTTCTAATAATATTTTTTGAGGGGACATTACTAGATGGACTGGAAATAACATAGTCTATTCTAAAGGTGTTTTACACAATGGTTTGAGGACTTTTAAGACTTTTGGCTCTTTACCTTTCTATATACTATGGGGCTAGGAGACTTTCACTTTAAAGAGCTATGGATACATTTTCTAA
Organism: Pinus taeda; assembly: GCA_000404065.3. Lineage (NCBI taxonomy): Eukaryota > Viridiplantae > Streptophyta > Pinopsida > Pinales > Pinaceae > Pinus > Pinus taeda. Next base: position 9,372 of record APFE031709468.1, read on the forward strand.
TAGTATTTTTTGAGGGGACATCGCCAGATGGGGTATGCAGTAGTGGGGCATATTTAGTGATAAGGTCAGGGAGTTACCATCATTTCAGTTGGTTTAGCAAGCCTGAAGGGATTAACAACCCAGCATACCTTATTGATCTTTGGGGGCACTTCTATGAGCAAATTGGTTTGCAATAGAGGCTCTAGCTGTCTTGGGTAATCCAAAGTGATCCTTGATTAGGTTTTAATGAAATCCAACTTTGGGCCACATTCACTAACATATTGGATATAGCCTATGAGAATTTTGATGAGGTCTTTCCAGAGTATAACTTTCACACATGTTTACAGAAAACAAAACAAAGTAGAAGATATCCTATCAAAAAAGAGATGTAAACAAAACATTGTAGCAAATGTCCTATAAAAAGAAAATGTAAACAAAACAAAGTAGTTAATATCCTATCAAAAAAAAGAGACGTAAACAAAACAAAGTAGCAGATCTCCTATAAAAAAGGGATGCAAACAAAACAAAGTAGCATATCTCCTGTCAAAAAGGGGATATAAGAAGGTATGATTTTATATTAGCATATGAAATGGATCCCTAAATTATAACTGCTTGGGTGGTGTGATTGTTTTTTTACAGATTTTGATATGAACATGAATGTTTTAATAGTTCTCTGTTTATCACTGTTGGAGAATCTAATTCCAACCACTTGTTAGGTGTCCAAACTGTCCTTCCAAGTGTCTCAGTTCACTTTGAGTTTAAATCGAGTTTAACTCTAGTCATTTATTACTGATATTTCCAATGTAATCTTATTTAAGTAATTTGTAATAGTAAGCAGAGGAAGTCTTCTGCTCAACATTTTGTTCTCTTCAAATTTTTATCATGGTATCAGCTCAGCTTGTGTAAAACTCCTGGAGAGGATCAAAGAGAGATGAGTTTGCATAAGACTCGGTGAGAGAGCAACAACTTAAGTGAAGAGAAAAATACTAAAAAAATGCGCTAATAGAGAGTTCCTTGCATCGATTGGCGCAGGCTAGTCGTAATGCACAGTACCTTACAACACTAACGCTACCCTTCAAAGTCGCCATAAGAATTAGCGCGCGGCTCTGTTCAACGCACAGAGCGTTAAGTTACCAAAATTCCGAAATGTCAAAATTCCGCAGCCACCATTCTCTCTGAAAAGTAGAGCGACTTGCGTAAGTTTTGCTCTCCAACGGAATCTGGTTTGATATTCCAAGGCGAACGGTCAAAGGTAATTTTTTTAATTACCTTAAAAGCACGTTCCAGTCACGGCCATGGTTCATTCATCGTGAAAAGGAAATCGAAGGCACGAAGTGAAACGTTAAATTTTTTTTAAAAGGGCTTGAAAGCATTTTATTAAAACCCTATGTTAAAAGCTTCATAATTTGAAGTGCAATGGTATTATTAGTCCCCGCCCTCCGGGCTGGCAGGGACTATAGTAATCAGTTTGTGTCGGTGGCTATTAGTCTGACACGAAAACCAAGAATTTATTTGAACTTAGCCCAAAGTTTCTTCGCATGCCATACATTATTTTATATTTTCTTTAGCTTTTAACCAATCAGAATCATTTTCATCTTATTTGGCCTCCAAACGAGGTATGGAGGCTCAAAAGTTAGGAAACAATGGGCTAATTAAAGCAATTCGAAGGCTTGATCAAGTAATGCTATGTTAGCATTAGCATTAATCGGTAAACATTTAATGTTAAGAAAATGTATGGCTTATGGGGTATTTTGTTTGATGGTTCGCAGCTGTTGGCAGCTGTTCTTCATGAAGTGCTGTACGTGTCTTCATGAAGTGCTGTACGTGTCTTCATGAGTTATTTTCTTGGCACCGCCTTGTTCAGGCTCCATTGCCATATATTCCAATATTCCAGAGATCCTTCTGCTCTTATTTTCGTCCTCCTGCTTGGCCCGGTTCTGCTCTTATTTTCGTCCTCCTGCTTGGCCCGGTGCTGCTCTTATTTTCGTCCTCCTGCTTGGCCCGGTTCTGCTCTTATTTTCGTCCTCGTCGTGGCAATATTCCAAAGATCCTTGTGCCCAGAGATCCTTGTGCCATATTGCTCTGTATGCTTGGCCCGGTTCTGCTCTTATTTTCGTCCTCCTGCTTGGCCCGGTTCTGCTCTTATTTTCGTCCTCGTCGTTTTGCTTTCGTCCTCGTCGTTTTGCTTGGCCCGGTTCTGCTCTCGATGGATGCACCTGCAGATTTCTATTATAGTAAGTTAAACATTAAACAATGTTGCTAATTCTAAATGCCGCGAATAGTTTATTTATATTTTATTTGTTTATTATCTATTTTTATTCTATTCATTCCATAAATTACCTTTGAGTAGCTATAGAATCTGATATTCCATAGCCACTCCTTTCTTAAAAAAGAGGTATTAGTTATCAATTCAATCGGTTGATGATTTGTAGGTAATCAAATTGAAACAGTATACGGTTCTCACTGAAGGAAGAATTTCTTTAGAAATGCAAAGAGATAAGGGTATATAATCATTCATTGGTATAGAGCAGCAACTTACAGTCGCTTCTAGCAGTTCTGGAGACAAGCGATAAACCTCGTCAACAGCTTGTCGGAACTTGTATAAGATGTCGGCTTCTTCAACCCTAAAACTTCCTCATACGTCTCACCTGCAGTTAATCAAATATCATTAATCAAAAGCTATTCTCCTATGTAATCTTCTTACTTGTTTGGCATATCGGCTATATATGATTGGTATATTTTCTACCGAATTAAAAGTTGCTTGCATTTGAACAAAGCATTGTTTTTAAATTTTGGCATTTGGTATAAAACAAACGGTGTCAAATATACTCATGTTTGGTGTCCTTTCATTTTCTGTTGCCTTTTTAATAAAACATAAGTTTTGTGACTACAGGACAGACACAGTACATGGTTTTCCTAAAATAGCAGCAAAACCCAAGATATCGAATGACATGATGAAACCACATAAAATACTGTAATTTTTCCAGCTGTGAGAGAATGAAATTACAAGGCTGGTTAAACAATACACCTTGTTTTAGGAATTTTACAAAAATAAATTCTTCCGCAAATGACAATTTTGTCATATCGTTGCCTCCCATATCATGTCATGATACAAAGATTCAACAATTATATCACTGAGAACAAACTTGCAGTGACTAAGATGATTACCTGCAGTGAAGAAGCCCCTGTGCTAACATGTACAAAGTAAAAATCTTCAGCAATATCTCAAGCAAGATATCTGTACAATTTCCGGTCCGTCTTATTCCTTTCTAAGAACTCCCGTTCAATGAGCGACTCTATTCGTTTCTTTATTACAGCAGGGTATTGGCATTCTCAGGGTCTTGACGGGCTTCACGGTAACCTGCATCTAATATTCTGTTTCCTCTGTGGGTGCTCGTCCAAACTCCATGTTGCATACTACTCACCAGGTTTTCCCTGCTACAAGACTTTATAATAAAAAACTTGGCATTCGAATACTCTCTGCTAAATCTTGCTGCTGCCTCGTGGCTTGCATGCACGTGGCTTGCGTGGCTTTACGGAGGAATTGTGTAATTTACCATGGTTTATTGGAGCTAGTTAAAAGCACGGAAAGACTTTGAAGACTCTAGAGTAGAGGTCGGTAAGGCTGATCGCTTTAAAAAGACTTCCAAATGTCTTTTAAACTTTTAAAATAAAGACCTTTCGAAAAAGACAAATGCTATTTTGATATTTATACAAATGTGTGAATAATTCGAAAAGAAAAGAAAATCTAAAAGATGGGATATTATGGATATTTAATATTTCAAGAAAATGAAGTGTGCTTCCGTCTGAAAATACACGTAAGGGTTAAAGGTATTAAAGAAATCCTTTCTTCGGGCTCGGGCAGGGACTAGCTGCCTCGCAGCCCGTCTTGTTTTGAAAAGGGTATTACATGGCGTAAAAGAGTGTTATTTTGTCCAGAATTAAAATGATGTCGTGAACCAAAGGATTTAAAAGGGATATATGGTTTATATTTGAAAAGTTTTTTTTTATTCAAAGGGAGTGTTTCATTTGAATTTTTTTTAAGAAACAGATTATGAAAGTATTTTAAGGGTTCACTGAAGAAGTATAGTTGTTATATTTCAAGTTTGATTTCTTTGTTGAGTTGCATTCTGTCAGCTATTAAATGGGAAAAGTCAAGAGGCTAAAAAAGTCAAAACCACTACATGAGATGTTTGAGATTTTTTTAGATATGGAAGTAAAGAGGCAAAATGATGCCTTTGCATTGAAATGCATAAAAGAATCTGTGGATGACATCATTCTAATCTTGATTTCAGAAGCCAAGACAACCAAGGAGGCTTGGGATACCCTTAAGAGGTGTTTTTGTCCAAGGGGGAGTATTGGAGTTGAAGATGAAGGTGGATCTATAGCAGCAGATCTACATCCAGATGAATGGATTGTTGAAACCCACTATGCTAAGTCACACTTGGATGATGAATGGATTGTTTAAACCCACTGTGCTCAGTCACACGTGGATGATGTATGTGAAGAAGTCGCAGAAGCAAGAGAGAAGGAGCAGGTAGATGCTCAAGAACCCCATTGTGCGCAACCACGGGTGGAGGCAAATTTGGTGATTCCAGTAACAAAGCTTGTTGATGAAGGTTTGGTGAATCCAGCGACAGAGCTTGTTGATGAAGGTTTGGTGAATCCAACAACAAAGCTCGCTGATGAAAGTTTGGTAAATCCAGCGACAGAGCTTGCTGAAGATAATGAAATTGCCATTGGAGTAGTCTAGCTAAGGTGAATCAAGCAATTAATATCGCTAATGTAAAATTTGATGAAGAGAATTCGGGTAATGATGAATGGTTGCAAGTGATGCAGAAAAAACATCATATTGACATGATGTTATTTGGTGAGACAGTTGAAGACAACATGTTTTTCGCAGCACAAGTTGGTATAGAAGTCAAACTAGCAGACATAGGGATAGAGGCAAAAGCAAAGAAGGAAGCCCAGAAAGAGAAAACAATGACAGATGTAGAGCATAGCTGGAAGTGCAACCACTGGAAGTACATGAAAACGCTCTCATTTCAGAGAAGAAAGAACAAAGCCAATGTAGTTCTATAGATGTTTTTAAACTTACCATTGATTTGAAATGTGGAAGTACATAGAATGATTATGAAGAAGAGTTAAATTCCTTGAAGCATGGCTTGCAACACCATGCCTTGACGAAGTCTGCATAGAAGGTTCAGAAATGAACCTTAAAAACAACATGCATGATGAACAAATTAATCAAATTTCCAGGTATTGGAGTAGTGAAGAGATAAAATTATATTATAGTCTAATGTTACAGCAAATTGAAAATGAAATTATATTATAGTCTAATATTACAGCAAATTGAAGATGAAATTATATATATTCCACTGTTTCTTAGATTTTTCATATAGCTGAATTCATTCCTACCATTTCAGTTTATATATATGTGTGTTTTTTTTAGATTTTTCATATGAATTAATTCATTTATGGTAACATGGCCTTAAAAATCTCAAGCCTGCAATGGTTTGACCACGCCCTTCCTTACATATTGTGCAGATTTTCGACAACACCAGCCCTTACATATTGTGCACATTTTCCTGATTCACAGCATGTGAGATGATCAATGGAGTTTAAATAATGTGACATGATCCGAGTGGTATTCTTCTTGACACTGGAAACTTGGGGTGGGTTTTTGGTACAGAATATTTTCAAAATTGTTGTGTTTCAAATTGTTTGATATTTAATGCCCTCTCTAACTTCACTGATGTTCGGTACATTGAGCATTGATAATTTCAACTAATTAGTCGAGGGTTGACAGTACTGTTGGGTGTTGTTTTGAATATTTCATTATATGTTAGGGAAGTATGCATATTTGTGCAGTTCCAAGGGGGCTTATTATATAAGCAATGGAGTTTAATTTTCATGTTTGAATTTATATGGATATATTTTCTGTTTATTGAGTTTTGTGAATTTTGAGAGGATTGACATTTTAAATTTGTGATTTGATTAAATGTGATTCAGGGACATTTAAATGCATTAGAGGTTTTATTCACAAAATTAAATTTTTGTCCACAAATATTTTAATAAATGATCTTTACATTGTAAAATGCTTTAATAAAATTTGCACATGAATGCATGTCTCAGCGGATGGGGCAGTCGGCGAACTCGCACCTCGCCCGCGTTCGAACCTCCTTTGTGTTGCTGGGCTGCAGCATATGTTGTTCCATGGCGTTTATTCCTGCTGATGTTGATGTGATGGATGACGTATATTCGGGTTTGATTTGATGGTTTAGGTGTGACAGTTATCAGCTTATCTGATATGTATATAATGTAATAAAAAAAGGGTCCTATATGGCTTCTGCTTGGGAACTAGCTTCTCCCTAAAAAAACAAAAACAAACATTATACTCTAAATTTTAATCTTAATAAAA
>APFE031709471.1:0-19223 GCA_000404065.3 Pinus taeda
ACACTGCTCCCAAACGGAAATCTCGTGTTCCCAAAGTCTTCCTAAAGGCTAGTCTTACCCTGTACTTCGTTCTCCAAAACACCTTCGGCAATTGCTCCCTGGAAGGCCACTGAATGAACTCCCGGGTATTGCATTACTGTGTCTTTCTGGAGTACGCATTGACTGAATGATGGCTACTTTGGGAGCTCTAAATATCCACCTGCAATCTCGCGGAATGATAGAAAGAAACCTCACAAGGGTGGCACTCGTGGTCCACTGAAGAGAGGGTGAGTTATCTACTTGGAGAACTCGTGCTAAACAGTGGGTGACCCAACTACGCAGCTAGAGCAACTAAGAGTGAGTTCAATATGTTGAAAAGATGCCAAATGAGGCTGACCCTCCTTTATTTATAAATAGTGGGCCGCTTTTCCCATGTGGGCCCCCTCCAACTAGAAATTTCACTTTCTCTCCTTAGTCATTCGAACTTCCCTCTAAGTTGGTGCGTATTTCCTCATGTGGGTGGCCCCCATGCTTGCCAACAAAACATTTCAGCCCCTTTTCCCTTCCCAAGTCTTTCCCAAAAATCACATGGGTCACATGACCTCCCAAATTGTCAAAATGTAGAATAAATAAACCTGTAACAATTTAATTTCGGAAGGGACATTACAGAAGTATACAAATATGTTAGCCAATCTTGAGATAACTCAAAAGCATAATAAAAATGCCAAAATAACCCATACTTGTGGGAATAAAAATTCTCCAAAATGATTAACCTCCAAGAATGATCAATTTGAATCAGGCAAGTGATGAAATGGTTCATAGGTGCCCCTCACTCCAACAAGTCATCAAATTCTAGCCAGGCATATTTATTTCATTTGCTATTTCATTTTCAAATCTTCCTATTTCATTTTTCTTTGCTCATACTTCCTTGCTGGCATATTGCATACAATAAATCCATGTAACATTGCTTTGAATCAAAGATTGGGGATGAGGGATTTTTTATTAGATTTGGAAATCCTTACATAAGCTACTAATCATTCATAGCATTGATGAGAATTAATCTTTTCCATTTTTCTCCTTCTGCCTCTCTCTCCCTATTCAATTTTTGTCTCCTATATTTTTGGTCACCTCACTAGTGATTGGTTCTCTTTAGATTGTTGTCTCAAGTAGGGCCCGACTTGAGATAACTTCTTCCTAGATGGGACTGGTTACCATCCTCCTTTCTCTTGTCACTTCCTTTGAATATTGGCATTGGTTGGTACATCCTATAGACTGCAGCTATAGGATTGCGTAATCATCAATCCAAAATATCCCTCCTCTAAAGCTTTGGTTCCTAACATTGCTAGTACAACTCTAGTGTCTTCTCCACTTTTCTTTCTTTTTTCTCTGCCTCCTTTCCTTTTCTTTTTCATTCTTCTTCTCTCATTCTTTGAGAAGCAACACATGCATGCTAGATATTTTTGTCCTCATTGGCACTGTTACCCACCAAAAGTGACTGGCCCATAGGAGAAACTTTTTCCTTATTCATCTCTTCGAACCAATAGCTAGCAACCCCTGAGAGCCACTAGTAGCCGATGTGACGTGCCATTCATACCTCTGCCACGTACTTCAGTCATGTGTTACCTCACTCATCTTCGAAGAGCACATATTGGAAGGTGGGCTTCTCATCAAAAGGTACTTTATTTATTTTGCAATCGGGTTCTTATGCTTGTTTGTATTTGGGAATTCTTCTATTTGTATCAAGTCTTGTGTACGGTTAGGCCATGTATCCACGTGCCTGGAGTGGGGTCATGATTCGTATTGTGTTAAATGCTTACATCAACTTATGGTGCGTCTATGTGTCAATGTCTAAGGCAATCAGAATTCCCTATTATTGCATCATGCAATAATTTCTCGTGTCAATCGATTGCATGCATTGAGCTATTAATTCGATGTATAGAACCCAGACTATGTTAAAAAAAAATTAGCAACAAGCCATGAACTATATAAACACAACCATAGCCAAATATAACTGGATCAATAATAAGACTCGACCTCTATTATATGCTTCCAGCATATAATATTTCTATATGAACTCCCTTTCTAAATTTAAACTCTTGCCGAAACTTACCTTTGACAAAACTTCATGCTCCGCTCAATATATGAGATCTTTGCAAGTTTGTTGATGGGTTGTAATGAAACCAAATCATAATATTGTCACAAGACCTCCAAATGAAAGAGATTACACTCCATATTCAAAACATGCACAACAAAATTATAATGGCTTCAAACCCTTCCAACGAGTTGACATGACCAGATCTCCGTTACGAATTCATAGCCAAAATTCCACAACGAATAGAAAAGAATCAAAACCACTCCAAACCATGTTATGTATTACATTGATATCAAACCAAACCATCATATCATTGTACCGAACTTTTCACAAATAGTTAACATATCAAAACTCGTTCATTGTTCGATCGAATATGTGTTGTCGCTCCTCCATTGCATTCAACTTGTAGTCGCATGACTTGTTATGGTCACATGGTTGTCCTAATCGACCATAAGACCGACTTTTTAAACCCGGAGCCAACGTTTCCATAAGCCATAAGACCATGCCCATATGACCTAGACCCAAGAATCGTTGAGTGTCAAAATGCTAATCCCATCGACAATGTCATAACAACCACGTGGCATACCTAGAGGGGGCCACATGTCATGCTCATTAGATAGCTGAAATTTCCATTTTTGTCCGACAAGTGGCAGCCTCGGGTGGCTCCTCATCGACATGCTAACATCGTCTACTAATATAACCTTGTCATGTGCCATAATCCTATTGGTTTGCTTGGACTGGTTAAACATCAAGCATCATTTCCTTCATCTGACCATTAATTTGTTGAGGACACAGTGGATTGATATGAGACTTGTATGGTTTTTAACTATGTTAACTAATGCACAACTCCATGTGCTTGTGGCAATTGATCTGCCTATCTAATGGTGGATCTTCAAGAAACTTGCATGATGTTTAAAAAAAATAATATTTTGGGTTTGGCCCTATAGCTTTTCCTTTTAATTTTTGCCCTGATTAATACTAACTGTCAACTGGCCATAACTTCTCACCCGGGAGGATTTTTTCTAAGAAAAATATAGGATTGAAGAGGTATCGATGAGAACTACACAACTATGCTATTAGTGAGATATTTTGGGCATTTTTTCTTCTTCAAAAACTAAAATAAATTCAAGCACCCTGTTACCGCTCAACCTAGTAGGGGACCTAAAGGGGATTCCTAAAGGGGAAATGTTAGGCCAAGGGCAACAAATGGAGACTTAGCCCACTGCCACCTCAGCTAAGGCTCCCTTCTATTTATGGACTTTCATTGGTGGGAGGAGACACGATATATTGTAGAGTCCCCAGTGAAGGATAAGTCATCAAAATGATGTGGAGTGACGCAAATAATCCCTTTCTCACAAGAGTTAGAAGGATAAGGCTTGCTTGCTTTCTAAGCAAAGTACAATGTCTTCTAGGGAAATGAAAAGGAGGATTCAAGGGTTAGGTTTATGGGATATAACTTATGAAGGAAATTCCCAATCCCTACAATCCTTATTGTAATTGGTACCCGGATGGTTGTTGAAGAATTATCTTTCAAAGGAAGTGGGCCACACGGGACCAAGTGGACCCGGTCTATGATAGGGGGAATGAGTACAACAACCAATGATGTTCTTAACTTAGACAAGGTGGGGAGAGGTTCAAAAGGTGCTTGTTTGATCCTATGAGGTACCATCCTTGAGGATGCTAATGCAAAGTTTTATCCCAGAGCTAGGGCTTGGCTTTTCTCCCAAATCCACCAACAGAATGGTTTCAAAATTAGAGGAGAGATTGAAGAAACACCAATGCAGGAGACCTTAGGAGATTGAACTTTTTGGAGGGCTAGCTTGTTGGTAAATTGATGCACTAGGTGCCCCAACTTAGCTGGCCCTAGAAGAAGGTGAAAGAATGTGATTTTTCGTGATCACCTTTTGGTAGATCAGTGCCTTAATCAAGCCCTTGTTCAATTTTTTGTGTTATTAGCCTTGTCTCAATGTTATTTATCATTTCTAGAAGTTTCATGAAGTCCTAGCCAGAGGCCTGAGTCCTAGCCCCGAATACATGGCTCAGAATCTAGGGTCGCTGGCATAGAACTGCATGACAAAGGCCATAGTCGCATGGATACCTTTCTATGGGAGCGACTGGAGGGTCTCAGTCATAGGGAAGGCTTGTTATAGGAGCGACTGGTGATCTAGCTCAACAAAACATCAAGTTTTATTAGGGATTGGACACGTGGAGGGGTTGGTTGGCTCTTGAAGGTTTTGTAGCTCCTTATGAAGGTTAGTTTAGTTTTGTTTAGTCGATTCCACTTCCTTAACTATACTTGGGGAGTTGAATCATATAATAGTAACTCTTCATCACATGTTTACCCCAGTGGACCGGTTAGCTTGGGTAATGGTGGTAGGAGGGTGTTATAGCTCTAGCATTGCATGTAAAACTCTTAGGTAAGTGCATGTATTTTTTTCTTGTATTGCATCTTGACATTTAAGAAATTCATGGCATTGAGAAGAATTAGTAACAATTGAGAATATGTGTAATTCCCAACAAGAAGGTTTGATGGGTAGTCTACATTCCAGCTCAATAATGAAGTGGGATAGCTCGAGTGACTCATTCTCATTTTGTCTTTCCTTCCCTAGCTATGTACTGGTGTTAAGGATTTCTTTCTTCATTGATACCTCACTAGCATCGTCAAAACTCATCCCTTTTCCTGTTGCATGCTAGTTTTGCATCTTGTAGCATTTGTTGCTGTGCTAGTTTTTCTAGATCTCATCTTTGTTGGTGCTTCAATAGTCCTCACAACACCTGCACCATAGTTAGATACATTTTGTTGATACTGTCTACTACACTCATAGGTATTTCAAGAACTCTTCCACCTTTGATGACCTTACTTTCTTTGCACAGGCATTGCCACCATTTGTCTTCAATGGTACTTCAATAGTGTCACTGTCTCCCTTATTTTCTCCAATCGCTTTTGTTTTTCTCTTTCCCTTCATAGAGAGTTGGTGTTGTGGAAATTTGGAGACCCAAATTTCTACTACAGCGACTGATTAAGTACCATTTATTTGTTAAATTATTGAACAAATTATTTACTGCATCCTACAGCAAATATTGAAACTAATACACTACAGCCTTCACAAAGTAAATTAAATGAGGAAACAAGAAACTGAGCAAGAAAGAAATACACAACACGTGACACTGTTATTTTTGGACAAATGTCCCCAGAAAATCCCAATGCAGGAAAATCGTTGTAGCAACTGAGGGTTTGTATTACTAAGCAATAGTTTTCTGGAAACAATTTGTGTGATGCCCAACCAGCTATCTGATACAAAGAGAAACTGACAAAAAGGTTAGTGAGAGAAATCTCACACTGTTCTAGGAGATTCGATTCTAATCAGGGGCTTGCTGACTGACCCTACGCTGCCTCTGCGTAGCTTTTGCGTCAACCCTATGCAGAACTATGTCACTCTCGCTGGGCTCTGCGTCAATCCCTCAACTGACATCCTACTTACTGGAAATTTGATCTCGAGGCCTTCCGGTCTCACACCCTGACTTCCTACACTGAATCTTGTCTCTGCCTTGCAATCCCCGAATCTGGAAAGCTTCCTCCAGTCTACTATCCCTGCCCCTCACTGCAAGAAGTCACCTTGATCGATTCTCTAGAAACTTTTGGGCTGCCCTCTCTGAGAAAATCAATATCTTGATCTCTCTCCGATGTGTTTTCCAAATACCCATCGAACTACTTCTTATAATCCTCTAGTTGAGTAATCAATGGCCCATATTAGATTCTAATCAATGGATCAGATCATTTTGACTTGATCTCCTTCTTCTTCTAGAAGTTTTGCCCTTAATTTTATTAATACCCTTTAATTATTTTCATTTCCTATGTTTAGACTTAGGCATCCATTAAAAGTAATTAATTATTTTAATAAAACTATCTCTGGGTGGAATTTCCCAAAACGATTTCTAGGTATTCTGGAATACATATCTCCAAGCCTCCCTTCAAATTTTGAGGCTTAGACCACATTCAATGCTACCAGAAATCAACACTCCCTGTTAGTGAGGAATGAGTTCTATCAAGTGTTTGACCTAGGTGGTATATCTAGACCCTTTGTGGTCGATCACGATGTCTTTTGAATACCAGTCTTCAACATAGTCCTCTCTTACATTCCTATTTGACTATCTTCTGGTGACATTAATTTGATACCATGTTGGTCATCTATGACTTGGGTAGGTATACAAGGGTCTTTAGGTGGATCTACCAATACACATGATCTAGGGGAGCCCTAGTTTCATCACTCCTTTCTATATAAAGTGTTTTGTCATTTATAAAGGTTGATGCATGTATAGAGCAGTGTTGAAAATATCAGTATCAGCGAAATATCGGCGAGGGTCCAGAAAACATCTTATCGGCAATATCGGCGAAAATATTGGCAAGTATCGGCAAGCATAAAAAATGATTTTTTTTCAAATTTTTGAACATAGCCGATATTTTGCTGCTATTTGCTGATATTCTGAAAATATCGTGATATTTTATTGGCGATATATCGTTTTGCCGAAAATATCGCGATATTTTCGAATATCGCCGTTATTATCAACAGTGGTATAGAGAAACATTTAACTTATACCCAGGCATGGACCCTCCTCATATGTTACTGTTATCCACTTAATTTTTCCATTAGAATATTACGATTTATCTTATACCCAAGCATGGACTCCCTTCTTATGTATTTGGCACATTTAAGTGTAGGACTCTTTGAGATTATTAAATAGTTTCTCATGTTGTTTCATATTTCCATCGATTTAAGTTAGGGTTTGTAAGATATGCAAATTTAAGGCACGTGATGGTATATCACAGCTCTTGAAAATAGAATATAATGAATAAGATCAGCAGAGGTCTAATAGGCTATGAAGGAGGCAAGCTAGAGTTAAGTAAACAATAGTTTCAAATAGCTGAAAATGCACAGGAATTTCAAGAATTATTTCCACATTTTATGCCCTTTCTTTCTTTGCATGGGCATTTCCATCGTTTGTCTTTAAGGGTGCATCAAGAGTGTCACTGCCTCCCTTATTTTCTCCTCTTTCTTTTTTTCATCTCTTGCTCTTCCTAGAGAGTTGGTGTCACCTTCACTCCTCAAGGTAACCCTATAAAATTGCGAGGCAATAGTCAAATCTAGCTTGTTGGCATCTCCAAGATGACTCTCATTTTTATAATGGCGTGGTATAAATAATCTCTTGTAATGTATCGCAAGCACTTGTGTAAGTGTAGGTATTGAGGATGTTAACCCCTTACCTCTAGGCACAACTAAAGGATATTTTAACACATTTGATTTTAATCATAATTCACTACTTGAGCCAAAAGTGTTCTCCTTGTTGTATTCATGTATTATATTGGGTCATGCTTGAATGAGTTCTGTGAAGTGTTTAACCTAGGTGGTATATCTAGGCCCTTTGCGGTTGATCACATTGTCTTTTGAATACCCATCTTCAAGATAGTCCTCTCTTACATTCCTATCTGACTATCTTTTGGCCACGTTAATTTGACCCCATGTTGGTTGTTTATGACTTGGGTAGGTATGCAAGGACCTTTAGGTAGATCTACCAATACAAATGATCCAGGGGAGCCTTAGTTTCATCTCTCCTTTCTATATAAACTATTTCTCAAGTTATAAAGGTTGCCGCATGTATAGAGAAACATTTATCTTATAGCCAGGCATGGACCCTCCTCTTATGTTATTGTTATCCACTTAATTTTTCCATTAGGAATATTACAATTTATCTTATACCTAAGCATGGAATCCCTTCTTTTGTATTTGACACATTTAACTGTAGGAGTCTTTGAGATTATTAAATAGTTGTTCATGTTGTTTCATATTTCCATCGATTTAACTTAGGGTTTGTAAAATATGCAAATTTAAGGCACATGATGGTATATAGCAGCTCTTGAAAATAGCCTATAATGAATAAGATCAGCAAAGTTCCAATAGGCTATGAAGGAGGCAAGCTAGGGTTAAGTAAACAATAGTTTCAAATAGCTGAAAATACACAGGTATTTCAAGAATTCTTCCACCTTTGATGCCCTTTCTTTCTTTGCATGGGCATTTCCACCATTTGTATTTAATGTTGCATCAACAATGTCACTGCCTCCCTCATTTTCTCCTCTTTCTTTTGTTCATCTCTGCCCTTCCTAGAGAGTTGGTGTCACCTTCACTCCTCAAGGTAGCCCTATAAAATTGTAAGGCAATATTCAAATCTAGCTTGTTGGCCTCTGCAAGATGACTCTCATTTTTATAATGGTGTGGTATAAATAAGCTCTTGTAATGTATCACAAGCACTTGTGTAAGTGTAGGTATTGATCATGTTAACCCCTTACCGATAGGCGTAAGTAGAGGATATTTTAACACATTTGATTTTAATCATAATTCACTACTTGATCCAAAAGTGTTGCCCTGATTGTATTCATGTATTATATTGGGCCATGCTTGAATGAGTTTTGCGAAGTGTTTAACCTAGGTGGTATATCTAGTCCCTTTGCGGTCGATCACATTGTCTATTGAATACCCATCTTCAAGATAGTCCTCTCTTACATTCCTATCTGACTATCTTTTGGTGACATTGATTTGACACCATGTTCGTCATTT
The DNA here is from genome assembly GCA_000404065.3 of Pinus taeda. Lineage (NCBI taxonomy): Eukaryota > Viridiplantae > Streptophyta > Pinopsida > Pinales > Pinaceae > Pinus > Pinus taeda. Next base: position 8,683 of record APFE031709471.1, read on the forward strand.
ATGACTTGGGTAGGTATGCAAGGGCCTTTCTATGGATCTACCAATACACATGATCTAGGGGAGCCGTATTTTCATCACTCCTTTCTATATAAAATGTTTCTGATGTTATAAAGGTTGTCGCATGTATAGAAAAACATTTTTCTTATACCCAGGCATGGACCGCCCTCTTATGTATTTGGCACATTTTAGTCTAGCATACTTGGAGATTATTCTATAGCTGTTCATGCAATTTCATATTTCCATTGATTTAAGTTAGGGTTTGTGAGATATGCAAATTTAAGGCACACGATGGGATATAAGAGCTCTAGCAAATAGCCTATAAGGAATAAGATCATCGAAGGAACAATAGGATATGAATGAGGCAAGCTAGGATTAATTAAACAATAGTTTCAAATGGCTGAAAATGCATAAGAAAACAATAAATACCAAGACATCAGCCCTAATTTTAAGGTAAAAATATTCAATTAATGCTAGATTTTTCCTTTTATTATTTATTAAATGCAATCCCTTCCAATAGGGCAATAATGTATGGACATAAAATTGTGGTTAAATTTATATTTTAAGCTAAACCCAAACCAACCCTAGCTACCATGAAATGAAAGAAGAAAGGAAGATTTATAATCATGAACACCTATTAGTTTAGAGCCTTTATCTAGTTAGGCAATGGAAACAATTAGTGAAAGGTCAATGACAGAGGGGCCTTTGATTAAGAGGGTGAAAGATTGAATTTCTTCAATTAGAAATGATTAGTGATTTCACTATATGGAATATTTTGATGTCAAAGGATGCATTAGTCAAGTTCCTTTGATGGACTCTTGCAAAACAAATTTTACATGCCATGAAGGATCAATATTTCAAGAAAATATATTGCACTTGTTAATATGGCATTCATAGAAGACCTAATTTCAGAAATATAGCATGCAAAATGGAAGAAAATGTGACAATAAACTTACACATTTCCAATAGGAATCAATTCATGAATACCAAAAGTTTGTCCATGCAAAAATCTCCTTCACAAGACAATTTGATCTATAAATCGAAAGTGAGTACGCTCTATTTTGTGAGGGTAAATATGTCACTTTTTCATAATTTTACAAGAAAATCCCCAAAAAATTGCTTGAAGTTGTAATATTCCAAACTAGGAAAAATAGTGCTATGCAAAGCAAACAATAAAAACAACACCATAATATTGAAACATTCAGTGCACACCCATAAAATGTGCAGGAATAACCAACAGCTGAGCCATTTTATTATAATCTGGGAGAAAAGTACAATAACGTGGAAGTAGTTCACCTAGGCTTGCCTCAATGGCAAGCATGATCAAGGCCAGGTGGTAATATGTGAAGTTGAGATGGCACAAATCACTGGCACAATGATGTCCTACGCTGCCCTATTGAAACTGTGTTGTCTGTGGCGCAGATGCTATAGGAAACTCCACCTCCGATGCTGAGAAAATTCTGGGAAATTAACTCGGGCCTCTCCACCAAATACATAGAACAACTCATGAAGGAATTGGCCAAATGTTGACGTCGAAATTTTGGCTTGAATTCTCCCTAGTTCCTCTAGCTTTTGGCTGAGTTGGCATCCCTGTTTGACCCCCCCAGATCTGCCGGGAAAATTCTACAAAATTAGCCCCAAGCTCCTCAACCAAAACCCACCAAAACCCAGAAAGTATTTGGCCTGGTTTTGACCTCAGAAATTCGTCCTCCCAAGAGTCATGCCCTCCTCCAATTGCTGAAGTGTATGGCCTGCCTGTAAATCCATAATAAGCCCTCCAAAACACACCAAAATGGCTGATATAATCTTCCCTAAACTTCCCCTTATCTCTCCCATCAAATACTCTCTCCACAACTGACCCACGAATCCCCCACGTGTGCCCAGTGATCAATTCCTGCACTGGTACTGAGTGCTGGCAATCACACTGCTCCAAAATGGAAATCTCGAGTTCCCAGAGTCCTCCTAAAGGATAGTCTTCCCCTGTACTTCCTTCTCGAAAACTCCTTCGGCAATTGCTCCCCAGAAGGCCATTGAATGATCTCCTGTGTATTCCACTACTACGTCTTTCTAGAGTACGCACTGACTGAATGATGGCTGCATTGGGAGCTTTGAATATCCACTTGCAATCTCCCGGAATGATAGAAAGAAACCTCACTAGGGTGGCACTCATGGTCCACCGAAGAGAGGGTGAGTTATCCGCTTGGAGAACTCGTGCTAAATAGCGGGTGACCCAGCTACACAGCTAGAGAAACTAAGAGTGAGTTCAATATGTCCAAAAGAGGCCAAATGAGGCTAAGCCTCCTCTATTTATAATTCGTGGGCCTCTTTTCCCATGTGGGCCCCCTCCAACTAGCATTTTCACTTTCCCTCCTTAGTCATTCGAACTTCCCTCTAAGGTGGTGTGTATTTCCTCATGTGGGTGGCCCCCACGCTATGCCAACAAAACATTTCAGCCTCTTTTCCCTTCGCAAGTATTTCCCAAAAATCACATGCGTCACATGGCCTCCCAAATTGTCATAATTGTAGAATAAATAAACCTGTAACAATTTAATTTCAGAATCAACATTACAAAAGTATACAAATATGTTAGTCGATCTTGAGGTAGCTCAAAAGCATAATAAAAATGCCAAAATAACCCATACTTGTGGGAATAAAAACTCTCCAAAATGATTAACCTCCAAGAATGATCAATTTGCATCAAGCAAGTGATGAAATGGTTCATAGTTTCCCCTCACTCCAACAAGTCATCAAATTCTAGCCAGGGATATTTATTTCATTTCCTATTTCATTTTCAAATCTTCCTATTTCATTTTTCTTTGCTCATACTCGCTTGTTGGCATATTGCATACAATAAATCCATGTAACAATGCTTTGAAACAAAGATTGGGGATGAGGGATTTTTTATTAGATTTGGAAATCCTTACATAACCTGCTAATCATTCATAGCAATGATGAGCATTAATCTTTTCCATTTTTCTCCTTCTGCCTCTCTCTCCCTATTCAATTTTTGTCTCCTATATTTTTGGTCACCTCACTAGTGATTGGTTCTCTTTAGATTGTTGTCTCAAGTAGGGCCCAACTTGAGATAACTTCTTCCTAGATGGGACTGGTTACCATCCTCATTTCTCCTGTCACTTCCTTTGAATATTGGCATTGCTTGGTACATCCTATAGACTGCAGCTATAGGATTGTGTAATCATCAATCCAGAGTATCCCTCCTCTAAAGTTTTTGTGCCCGACATTGCTATTACAGCTCTATTGTCTTCTCCCCTTTTCTTTCTTTTTTCTCTGCCTCCTTTCCTTTTCTTTTTCATTCTTCTTCTCTCATTCTTTGAGAAGCAACATACGTGTGCTAGATATTTTTGTCCTCATTGATTTTGTTACCCACCAAAAGTGAGTGGCCCATAGGAGAAACTTTTTCCTTATTCATCTCTTTGAACCGATAGCTAGAAGCCCCTGAGAGCCACTAGTAGTCGATGTGACATGCCATTCAAACCTCTGCCACCTACATCAGTCATGTTTTACCTCACTCATCTTCCAAGAGAACAAGTTGGAAGGGGGGCTTCTCATCAAAAGGTACTTTATTTATTATGCAATCTGTTACTTATGCTTGTTTATATTTGGGCATTCTTATATTTGTATCAAGTCTTGTGTATTGTTAGGCCATGTATCAACGTGCCTAGAGTGGGGTCATGATTCATATTGTCTTAAATTCTTACATCAACTTATGGTGCGTCTATTTATCAAGGTCTAAGCCAATCAGGATAACCTATTATTGCATCATGCAATCATTTCTCGTGTCAATCCATTGCATGCATTGAGTGATTAATTCGATGTATAGAACCCAGACTATGTTAAAAAAAATTTAGCAACAAGCCATGAAATATCTAAACATAACCATAACCAAATATAACTGGATCAATAATGAGGCTTGACCTATATTATATGCTTCCACCATATAATATTTCCATATGAACTCCCTTTCTAAATTTAAACTCTTGCCGAAACTTACCTCTACCAAAACTTCATGCTCCGCTCAATATATGAGATCTCTGCTAGTTTGTTGATGGGTTGTAATGAAACCAAATCATAATATTGTCACAGGACCTCCACATGAAAGAGATTACACTCCATATTCAAAACATGCGCAACAAAATTATATAGGTGAAACGGTGCGCGACGTCACCACAGAGGCCCTCTAGAACTTCGCGAAGGAGAATCCAATTGTGTTGGGGGCCCTCCAAGCATAGATTCAGGAGTTGTAGGTGCGCGCTCCTCAGGCTGGTACCCTCTCGACCAGCCTTGCAGTAGGAACAACCACTACCAAGGAAATGCTGCACGCTTGTACAACCAACACAATAGTGCTAACAGAAGGGGCACTCGTTATAGCAAATGAGGCTGACCGACCTACGGTTAGTACATTGAAGGGGATAGGGATCAACATGGCTGCACTCTCGCGGGAGACACTATGTTCTACAAAACGGGATTACTGCAGAACTACAGGCTAGGGATAGCCTTGCGTTGTAGGTGCTGAGTGAGCAGAAGATCAACATGGAGCAGTTGAGCTTGCGAGGCGCAAGAAGAAATGGCTAAGGTTCAGCTGGAGCTGAACCTTTAGATCACAGAGCTACGGTTGAAGGTGCAGCCTTCAATTCCTCCAGAGGTAAGGGAATAGCGCGCCAACGCCATCACATCAGGGCTAGAGGAGATTAGCAGTGCAGTAAGAGACTACACTAGAGTGTTAGAAGAATCATTCGAGGTCCTCACAAATGTGCAGGAGGACCCAAACGTACAGTGCTTGGAAACAAAGGCGCGTGAGCTACAACAGTAGTCCAACAACATCAAAGGGACCACGCAGACGGTGGCCCTCACTCAGAGGCTCGTGCGAATGCAACAGGCCAAATTGGTTAAAGAGGCATTGGACAATTGAAGGCAAGCTCACGTAGATGCAGGGGACACAGAACCAGATCCAAGGAAGCAGTTCCGACACCGCGGTCTCAGAGCAATGTGTACAAGAGATTCAATAGGCAGCCGCTCAGTGCACTGCCGACCTTGCAGCTATCCAAGCAGAGTTGGGAGGTCTCTGCATGAAGATCTCCGCATTAACAGAGTGACTCGAGGGCGAGTCACAATGTTTGTGTTGGGGGCCTGTTGGGTGTGGGATCCCCCGAAGGCAAGTTTTGGGTCTTAAAGACCAAGTTTTGACTAAGTCTATTATAAAGACTCCGCGATTTGTGGGCGCGGAGCACGAAGCTGTAATAGAGTCATAGGGTTTTCCACCCTTACTTTTGTAAATGTGGTGTCTGTTTGAGAAATCTACCCATGGTCCGCAGACCATGGAATTGTATAAATAGAGCGAGGCTCTAAGTGTAAAACATCTTATAATCTAAGTATAGAAATATATCGATGAAACAGTGAGTCGAAGTGTAAAGTTGTGTCTTTGGGTCGTAGAGTAGGAGAAGGCCCTGGAGTTGAGTGCCCAGAGGCCTAGTGGTCTGTAGTTAAGTGCGGGGACCCTTGCAGCTGAGTGCGCAGGGTAGGACAAGTTTATAACCATTCGAAACAACAATAAAGAGAAGTTTTACGATATTTCTTTGTATGTTTTCCTGTTTTATGCATTATTGGGTATGAATTACAAGCTTAATGTTTATTTATTGCGCGAACTTATATAAATGTGCTGAGTAAGTGAATATAATACAAGGTATCTGTTTATGTGAAGATAACTAACTGTTTTAAAAAGATAAGTAAGATCCATGGTGTGACATAGGGAAATAGTGCAGATCGCTGCTCCAGCACCGCAAAAGCCCCACAACTCCTGGTTAGGGCTGTGAAGGCGAATATATCAAGGCGAGAAGGCCTCACAGGCCAGGGAAATGCACGAAGTAACCTGCACGAAGGTATTCATAGTTGGACTAAATCAACCCCTTAGACATCTCAAGGGTGCGGAAACCTGGTTCCAGCATCCCCCCATACAGCTTCGGGTGAGACCTCAGTCTGCACTCCACGGACTATTGTCGAAAGGGCCAATAGTATAGGGATTTGTTTGGCTATTTAACTCCAAACCTGGGTCAGGCCCCAACAAGCCAACAAAAAAGTACAATAATGTGGATGTGGTGCACTTGGGCTTGCCTCAATGGTAAGCGTGATCAAGCCTAGGTGGTCATATGTCAAGCCCAGATGGCACAAATCACTGCTACAATGATGCCCTGCACTACCCTAATGAAACTATGTTGTCTGCTACGCCGATGCTGCTGGAAACCCCACCTCCGATGCTCAAAAAATTCCGGGAAATTAACTCGGGCCTCTCCACCAAATACACAGAACAACCCATGAAGGAATTGGCCAAATTTTGACATAGAAATTTTGGCTCAAATTCTCCCTAGCTCTTATAGCTTCTGGCTGAGTTGGGATCCCTATTTGATCCCACAGATCTGCGGGGAAAATTCTGGAAAGTTAGCCCCAAGCTCCTCAACCAAAACCCATCAAAACCTAGAAAGTGTTTGGCCTGGTTTTGACCTCGGAAATTCATCCTCCCAAGAGTCACGCTCTTCTCCAATTGCTGAAGTGTACGACCTGCCTGTAAATGCATAATAAGCCCTCCAAAACACACCAAAATGGCTAAGATAATCTTCCTCGAACTTACCCTTATCTTTCCCGACAAATATTTGCTCCAAAATTGACCCACGAATCCCCCACATGTGCCCAGTGATGAATTCCTGCACTGGTCGTGAGTGCTTGAAATAACACTACTCCTCAATGGAAAGCTCTAGCTCCCAAAATCCTCGTAAAGGCTAGTCTTCCCCTGTACTTCCTTCTCCAAAACTCCTCCAGCAATTGCTCCCTGGAATGTCACTGAATGGTCTCCTGTGTATTCCAATACTACGTGTTTCTAGAGTATGCACTGACTGAATGATGGCTGCATTGGGAGCTCTGAATATCTACCTACAATCTCTTGGAATGATAGAAAGGGACCTCACTAGGATGGAATTTGTGGTCCATCGAAGAGAGGGTGAGTTATCCACTTGGAGAACTTGTGCTAAACAATGAGTGGCCCAGCTACGCAACTAGTGCAACTAAGAGTGAGTTCAATATGTCCAAAAGATCCCAAATGAGGTTGAGCCTCCTCTATTTATAATTTGTGGGCCTCTTTTCCCATCTGGGCCCCCTCCAACTAGCAATTTCACTTTCCCTCCTTAGTCATTCGAACTTCCCTCTAAGGTGGTGCATATTTCCTCATGTGGGTGGCCCCCACACTATGCCAACAAAACATTTCAGCCCTTTTTCACTTCCCAAGTCTTTCCCAAAAATCACATGGGTCCCATGGCCTCCCAAATTGTCAAAATTTAGAATAAATAAACTTGTAACAATTTAATTTTGGAAGGGACATTACAAAAGTATACAAATATGTTAGCCGATCTTGAGATAGCTCAAAAGCATAGTAAGAATGCCAAAAGAACCCATATTGGTGGCAATAAAAACTCTCCAAAATGATTAACCTCCAAGAATGATCGATTTGCCTCAAACAAGTGATGAAATGGTTCATAGGTGCCCCTCATTCCAACACATCATCAAATTCTAGCTAGGGATATTTATTTCATTTCCTATTTCATTTTCAAATCTTCCTATTTCATTTTTCTTTGCTCATACTCGTTTGCTGGCATATTGCATACAATAAATCCATGTAACATTACTTTGAATCAAAGATTGGGATGAGGGATTTTTTATTAGATTTGGAAATCCTTACATAACCTGCATAGCAATGATGAGAATTAATCTTTTCCATTTTTCTCCTTCTGCATCTCCCACTCTATTCAATTTTTGTCTCCTATATTTTTGGTCACCTCACTAGTGATTGGTTCTCTTTATATTGTTGTCTCAAGTAGGGCCCGACTTGAGATAACTTCTTCCTAGATGGGACTAGTTACCATGCTCCTTTCTCTTGTCACTTCCTTTGAATATTGGCATTGGTTGGTACATCCTATAGACTGCAGCTATAGGATTGCGTAATCATCAATCCAGAGTATCCCTCCTCTAAAGTTTTGGTTCCTGACATTGCTAGTACAACTTTAGTGTCTTCCTCTCTTTTCTTTCTTTTTTCGCTGCCTCCTTCCCTTTGATTTTTCATTCTTCTACCAGGAAGAGATCAGACGGCAGTCGAAGATAGGTAGTAGCAGCAAGGGGATCAAAGTCAAGCAGGAGGAGGAAGATGTGGCCCTAGCATCTGAGGGGAAGCAGGAAAAGTGGAAGAAAAGAGATCTCTCCAAGATCAAGTGCTTCCACTATGGGGAGCTGGGTCATTATGCGACTCAGTGTCCAAGGAAGAAGATTAAGGGAGAGTCTCCCGATACTAAGGCAGCGCCAGCACGGGAAGAGAAGGAAGTTTTGATAGACGATGAATGTGCCATGAGAGCACACACGCTAGTTGAGCGGAAGTGGGGAGACATCGAGTTGTAGTCAGGTGGGCTACAGGCGATGAGGGGCAGGATCCTCAAGGTACCCAGCCTCTTAAATTAGACCTTGCTACATGAGCCCCGACGAGGAGTAGCAGGATTGGCTGATGTGGGTAGAGATGATTGCGGATGGAGCAACAAAGGGAGCTACAGTGCAGGAGTCTCGAGACAACGCAGAGCTAGCAGGTTGTAGCAGTGCGAGAGGCACAAGAGTGTTGCACTAGTGTAGGAAGCCACAAAGAGTTGTGCAAGAGTGCGAGATGCAGGGAGTTGTTGCAGCAGCGCAAAGGTCAGAGAGGGAGCACTTGTTAATGGCAAAGGGAGCTTTAGCATTAGTGGGTGTTTCTAGCCCAACAAGGAGGTCAGTTGGGAGATCAGTTACTTATTTCTTAGTAACTAAGTTGCAGTGTAGCAGTGGGCAGCACGATGCAACATGATGAGAGGAGGTGCAGTGTAGGTGCAGTGCTGGGAGGAAGGACCAGCAGCAGCACAGATGCAGAGGGAGTTGTCCTACAGATGCAGTAGTGGTAGTGGCAGAACCATGGGCAATAGTACAGGATGCAGTAGTGCAAAGGATGTTGGGCAGGAAGGCCTAACATCAGCACAGGTACCAATGCTGGATGATTAGTGTAATACTCAGTGAGGAGTATTGTTAGAGCATAGTCCTTGCTAAGAGGGAATGTCGATTTGGGGTAGCATCGGATGTGCTCTAGCCACGAAATTTGGTGGAGAGGTTGGGGCACATGAGATCTCCAATATCTAGAAAGGGTTTGGGCAGATTCTAAACAGATCAGGAGATATTAAAATAATTAATATTTTTAATGGAGTCCCTAAGTCTAAACTTAGGGAAATAAAACATTAATATGTATTAATATGAATCTGTGTTAGAATGGTCCAAAACACATGGATCAAGCCATATCTAATCTTAGTCATTGACTACGGACTTAATCTCGAGGAAATGTATAAGAGGAGGCTTGAGGGTCACTTGGAGAACACACCAGAGTGATCAGTCATTCTATTCTCTAGAGCAGGGTTCGCTAAGAGAGATAGAATCAGTGATCGGGAGAGCAGCTGAGGGGTATTGAATATAGAGAGACAGAGAGGCGGAGATAGTTTCGGGTGTTGAAGTCTCTAAGTTTACTTAGTTTAGCAACCCTTCATGCACCTTCTCTGATTTATTCGTACCTACTTGTTATTTTTCTTTAACAAGTTATTTACAAAGTAAATACTGAAAATAAACGCCAGTGCATGCTCAACATATTATAGATCAGTAACTAAAAGAAACAAGAACAAACACACCACATGACACCATTATTTTTGGACCAATGTCCCCGGAAAAATCCAATGCGGGAAAACCGGTGCAACTGTCTTAGGGTTTTCTTATTAAGCAATATCAGAGTACAGTCTGGGTGCCGAAACTGCCCTACCCAACAGAGAATTTCCTTAGCAGTAATACCTCTCCATTTCAGACAAATACACTGGCTAAAACCTAGGATAATCCTTCCGGCAGCTACTCAGCACCAATCTGCCCCTGAAACCCCAGCGTCTACCCAAGCTGGACTGCGTCAGCCTCTCCTAGCCCAGCGCTGGCCCTGCGTCAGCCGATCTTGGCTTGCGTCAGCCCCAGGAGGCCCTACGTTAGCTCTTTGAGCCTCTGCGTCAGCTACGCTGGCCCCTCTGGTGGTCTGCGCAACACTTAGCTGCCTCTGCGTGGCCCTGCATGAGCACTGGTTGCTCTTGCATCTCTCTCTTTGGTTGCTCTACTGTTATCCCGACACTATCTCTGCCTCTTTGTCTCTCTGTACTCAATGCCCCTCAGCTGCTCTCTCAATCACTAATTCTATCTGTCTTACCAAACCCCGCTCTAGAGAATGGAATGACTGATCATCTGGTGTATCCTACAAGTGACCCTCAAGCCTCCTCTTATACTTTTCCTGTTGACATCTCAACGGCCGAGATTAAGTCCCTAGTCAACGGCTAAGATTAGATCTGGCTTGATCCATGTCTTTTGGACCTCTCTAACGCAGATTCATATTAATACACATTAATATTTTATTTTCCCTAAGTTTAGACTTAGGGACTCCATTAAAAATA
>APFE031709473.1:0-16506 GCA_000404065.3 Pinus taeda
TCCACATCCATTTATTCTACCTCAAAATCAAAAGTATTAGCAATAGATAAAAGTAATCTAATAGAAGCTAGATTATCAACTAGAAAAAAAAATAGTACCAAAATCAATTCCCTACACTCATGAATAACATTTTGTTATTATTTGAGCTATGCACTCCTCCACTTTTCCTTTTTCATTCAACATCTTTTTAAAAACCCATTTGCTACTAATGGATTTTCTCCCAGCCGAAAACTCCACTAGATCCCAAGCCTCATTTCAGTCCAAGGCTACTATTTCTTCAACTGTGTCATTTTTCTAGAGGTTATCATCCTCTGAATACACTACTTCGCTACTAGTGATAGGATCATCATCAATAATAGATAAAGCAAAATTTTAATGGAAATTAGATGGAGTATACCTCTTTCGCTAATTAATTTTACATTTTTTATTTTGAAACTTTTACTATGCAATAAAATTCCAAAACAAAATTTTGTTAAAATTCTGTAGAGCATCAACGTGAGTTGGATTTGATCAATTTTACATTTTGCTATTTTGAAAATCTTACTATGCAATAAAATTCGAAAACAAAATTTAAATGAAGAAACCTTGTCACACCAATGTTTCATAAGAGTTCCAAAGAATTCCATAATGTTAGCCCACTTTGCAACCTAATGTTGGCCCACTTTTCAACCTTTACAAAATGGAGAGTGGAAAATAACTCACAGGCTAATGAATTTGCGAGAGAAAACTTAGGTACTCACTTCATTTTTTATTTTTTAGTAGTGTATGTAGTTATTTTTCACCAGCTTGTGATTTATTTTCCATGGGTCACTATCATTTTACAACAAATCGTTATATAATATAAATATTTCCTTTACTTTTCTTTATGACATATTTTAGTGTAAAATTATCCACTATCATTATGTTCTACTTTGCTTCAAAGTAGTTTTTAATTTAAAATGAATCAGTGATTTTTATGATTTGTTTTAAGTTTAAAATATATCAAGATTGCCAAAGTAAGCCCCATTGAATGGGATTTGTTACTAAGAATTGTATATAATGTTTTTAACAATACATACAATCATGTACTTTTAATCTTTAACAATTAATTTTAATCTTAATTTGATTGTGAAATTTTTTGATATAAAATTTATATTTTAGAAAATAACATATATTATCATTATTAACTATAAAGGTGTAATAAGATTTAGATTTCAATAAGTCATTTGTGTGTTATGGTCATTTTAGTTTTTTTTTTAATGATAAATATGTCAAATGTTTTAATATAATTGTATTATTAAAAGGTAATTTTTTATTCAAAATTTTATTGGTGAAATGTTTATTTACTATCAAAAGGTTATTCGTGAAGGGAAAAATTTTAAACATAACATTTCTTGACTTAAAGTATAAGAATAAAAAAAGTCAATAAAATTATATCGCTTCTCACCTTCCGTATGCAAGTGATTTTGTATCTGCTCTTCAGCATAATATCTCATTTTGTTAATTACAAGTGGGTAATATTCCAAAAAATTTTGTTCATTACAAAATCTAACCCCTCTATGAGGAAGTTATAATAGAACGCTCGAAGGAAGAGTAGGTGGAAAAAAACCAAAATATAAACCCTCTAGGAGGAAGTTACAATAGAATGCTCGAAGGAAGAGTAGGTGGAAAAAGTAAAATCTAAAGTGAAACACTATTGAGCTTTAATGCTTAACTCAACTGGAACTGTAGGAATTCATATGAGTGCCTAGACTTGTTATAAGTTATAAACCTCTAACTCTGTTTTAGCAAATGATACCTATCCTATTCCACATAAAGGAAGCTTAATTGCAAAAAATTAAGGAGCCAAAGTATTCTCAAAATTCGACATGAAGTCTGGTTTTTGGCAAGTTTCTATCAAAGAAGAAGATAGATTCAAATCTGCTTTCACTATTCCAGCAGGGCACTATGAATGGAATGTAATTCCTTTTGGACTAAAGCATGCTCCATCTAAGTTTCAGAAGGTAATGGATCAAATTATTAAGCCCTACTTTGAATGGCTAATTGTGTATATATATGACGTGTTAATTTTCTCCAACACCATAGATGAACATTTCAGACATATCCAGACTTTTTCTCAAGCTGTAAAAAGAAGTGGTTTAGTTTTAAGAAAAAAGAAGATGGAATTGTTCTAGACCAAAATAAAATTTCTAGGACATACGATAGAAGATTGTCAGATAAATTTGCATAGCAGTTCCATGGACTACTGGATTCTCTGATGATATCTTTTTGCAGAAGACCAAAGATTTCTTTTTGGTAGATATTTCTATAGTCTTTGTTCATAGGAATTGCCCTACTCTTACAAGGTTTTCCTTCATATTTATCTTTGAAAGGCAATTCTACTGTGTGTTGCTTTCTGTGCCATAAAGCCCTTGGGTTTTCTGAAAAGCACTCAATTTCCAGGTGCTTTCTTAGTTCTGCAATTATGATTCTGGGAAGTTGGAGTTGTTCTTTGATTCTGATTGAAGATTTAAATTCTTGCAATTATTCAATCTTTTTCTCTGACAGTTCTACTTCCTGCATTGTTTGTACCAATGTGGAAATTATGGGAATAGAAATATATGGTAAGGTAAATGTTTCTAGAAATCCTTTATGATTTGGTACTGAAATGAAAAATCCTGCTTTGCCATCAGGCAATCTTGCTGACCCATGGGGTTCAACTACTGCTAAAAACACATTTCCCAATATGTAGTCTATGGGAATTTCTCCTACTGCAAATTTTAACTTCATACAATATTTTTCGAAACAAATTATGGCAATAGGAACTTCATACCTGAAAGTCTGAGTTCCAATTCCAGTTACTTTTCAAGGAGCCACCTTCTAGTATTTAGCTCGGACAATCTTTTTGCTAATAACATTGATATCCGCGCGTGAATCAATCAACTTTCTTAAAGTGAACTTTTCTCCTTGGATATCAATGGTCAACAACACATGATGCTATTGATATTAGATTGTCATTATTTTCGTTTCTCCAAATCCCATTCCAGAATAGGATTTATCTTCATAGACCTTTACATTATCATTATTAATAGGCTCCTTTTTGTTTTCTATCTGAGAGATCTGCGTTTCAGGCTAGCAACTTCTTTTTTGAGATTGTATATTTCCGTGCTGACTTCTCCCAAGGTTAAGGACCTTGGCTTGGCATGCTCCTTGTTTCTTTGAAAAGATCTAGTTTTATTTTCAAAGGAAGCATCTACAAATAGGGCTTTAGCCTGATTATTCTTTGAACTATTGTTGCCCTGTTCTTTGTGCATAGTTTGTAGAAAATCTTCTAGAAGCTTTTCTTTCATTTCTCCTTCTGCCAATGTTTTGATGCCAGACATAACCCTTGACTCATCGTCTTCAATGGTGTGTGCCATTCAAACTTTTTCTTTTTCCTTATTTGACCTGAGTTCAGTCTCTTCTTCTGAACTGAGGATCTATTCTGACTCTGAATTATTGCAATTGCAATATTCAGATTATGTACATTCACATTTTTGTATATTTACATGCTCCATGCTGGAATCAGAATTATAGAAAGTATTCCTTGTTGTTTCTGAAGTGTTGCAGTAGTCATTTTTCATTAAATGCACTTCTTCTTTGAAGGTGATTCCAGGATGTCTTCTTGTCTCTCTCTGGGATCTTCGTTAGGCAACTTGTTGTGATTTCTTTCCTCTATTCATCTTAGATTCTTTACCTTTAGGGCACTTATTTGTTGTATGTCCCTTTTGGCCACATAACCAACATACTATTCGATCCTGTCTTTGTGTTTTAAGATGGATATATTTTGGCTCATAATAATGAGTTTTAGGGACATATCTGTAATATCCTTTCTTGTACTGGTTTGTTCTGTAAGCACGAACCTTTGAATTTTTTGTAGGCTGCCTATGGGCCTTTTTGCTTCTTTTCTTACTCGTTCTTCTCTGAACAATTGGATCATCAATTGCAATCCCATACTTACTACAAATTGATTTCTTGTCTAGTAGTCTCGATAGATTATGCATTGATTTGTTCACCCTCACACTGGTGCAAAGTCCTACCAGTGCTTTGGTGATTTTGCAATAAATTTCACCCCAAGTGTATGCTTCAAAAGAATTATGGAAGACTTCTTGCCTCTAGATATACTCAACGAATTTAGAAGGTAGAGAAGCAAGATAGACCTGCTTCCATAATGCATTTTGGCTTTCTTTTACTTCATAAATTCATTGTGTCAAGTCACAATGAAAGTTTTTATATTGGGACATTCTTTTACACTCGAGGTTCATCAATACCATCTCATGCTTGTTAGCAATCTCAATTGTAGCTCGACACCAGTGCTCAAGAATAAAGGAGGTGAGGGCTACTATCATATTGCTTTGTGGAGTACCATCTTCATTATAGATGACATAGCCTTCTTCGTCCTTAACTACTTATGCTTCCATTTCTGTAATAAGTGCAGGAGATGATTCAACATCCCACAATCTTTGCAATGTACCAATAAAACACTGTATGATTGTTTTACAGGCTTCAAATTTTGTTTTTCCCCGCATACACATGAGTTTATATTATGTAAACATTTAATCAATTGTTTGCCTGATTTGACCAGTGTTGAGATTGTCAATGTTCCATTCTTTGTAAGATCCAGTTTGAAAGGTGTGAGTTTCTAGAAGTTTACCCCTACTAACTAGGTCAAGGGCTAGATATCTCGAAAACTATCGTGAGAGGGGATCATAGATGGGAAGTAAATGCTTTTCAGAAGACTCACGATATTCGTTTTTAGTAAAATCTTCTGAAAACAATGAGTATGAGACTTTTGGTGAACTGTTGGGAGATTGTTCATGCAGTTCTGGCTTTTCCTTTGGGAATAAATAGGGAAATGTTTTTACTTTCTTAACAACATGTTGGATATTTATAGGGTGGATAAAAAGCATAGAAGAAGGAATGCACTTATCTTTGGGTTCTATGGAAAGGTTTTCAAAATTCTCAGCCAATTCTCCCATAAGACTGTTAGTAGTTTTGAATTCAAAATTCACTTTCTTTTCTATGCTTTCTATTCAAACAGAAGATTCTCTAACGAATCCTTTCAAAGAAGAAACAGAATAATTTACATTGTTGAGATTATTATTTACATCCTTTACAACAACATGTAAGGAATCGAAACAATCCTTATGGTCATGGGATTTGATCATATTCATTTCTAACCCTTTAAGAGCAGTATTTGTCCAATTTATCTGCTCGTTGGCTTTCTGTATTCTTTCATCAATGCCTAGTGCAGATTCATCTGTGGGGACCAAAGGAATAGATTTTGTTGCATTACTAGACTCACCTAACAATATTCCTTTGAAAGGTGGAAAAGTGATGGTAGTGTCTATCCTGGTGCCATCATGGCTGGTCCATGATTTTTTTTGTGCAGAAGATACCTCCACGTCTGCCATGTGAACTTCTTGCCCTTCTTCCATTTATTTCCAAGTGTAAAAAGAAATCTAGGAATATGTATCTTCCATATACTGCTTCCATTGTAAAGATAGATTTATTTTCTCAGCACCTGGTGTGCTTATATCAAATGCTTTTGATGCAGGATGAGTGTATAAATCCCAATTTAATATTCTCTTCATCCATTCAGGGTAAATTTTATATTTTGGACATCCATCCATTAATGAGAAAAACTTATACATTTCTGCAATAGAAGGCTTTTTGCAGTCTTCAAGGATATGGTTTTCAAATCTGGATTGCGGAATTAGACTGTCAAGTCATTCAATATATCCCAATCCATATCTAGGCATTCCTAGAGGATGCATTTTACTGAACATTTCAGTAAGCCTTGGGTCTTTTCTTTCCAGAGAAGGAAGCTCATGGATCATCATGATGGAGTCATGAGGAAAAGGAATGTCAGAACATTTTGGATTTGGGCATGAATTAGCAATAGTGGTTGGTGGAGCTTCTACTATGGCTGAATTGTGATTTTTATGGAGGACTAAACCTTCAAGTGTTTTTAAGCAGACTACTCAAAAACATCCAGGACATTTAACTTCGAGATTAGAGAAATGAAAAGTTTATGCTAGTTCAAATAAAGCGACATGTAAACAATTTGGATATGAATTATATACACATGTAGAAGTAGAAGGTTGACAAAGGTCATGACTTGACTTTGGTTGAATGGAATGGCAAGCTTTTTGTATTTTTTGATGGTCAATAATTGATCTTTGAGGAAAATACAGGGTAGTTGAAGAAGATCCTTCTTGGATTTGTACATTCATAAAGTTTTGGTGACTGAGGGAGATCTATGACCCAATTTTCAGGAAAACTCAGGTCTTCCCATATGATTGTTTGATGTTCTATTTTCTAGTTATGAGCATCAGTAATTACAAGAGTGCTTGATTTGGATTCTTGGTTGGGAGTATGTAGCACTGTCAGATACAATGTGTTTGTGTGTCTAAAACACCCTCTAGTATGAATTGTAATATTTTTTATTTTTCTCTACATATCAAAACAAGTTGTTTTGATTTGCAATTGTAGGATATCCTTTATACATTCATCGAACACACAGACAGAAAAATTCGGGTGATAGTCAAACCAAACAGGGTCGTTTGATAAGAGAGCAACAATGAGATCCCTAATAATGGACAACACATATGTATTTAACCCTCTGTGGGTGGGGCATTTATGCCGATTCTTATACAACCAAGGTGCAGATATTTGGTGCCATGAATTCTACCTTCTTCCTGAAGCTTCTTTGGGTGGGTCTAAGAGAGAAATAGTTTGAATAGACTCAGCTTTTTCTTGAATTTGAGACACACATTCTTTTACATATATTCTAGTGACTGCTTTAAGGTGAAAGACAGAAAGATCTGAATATACAGTGGATGGATTTATAGACGGTAAAGCCCATCGGGCTGAAGGCTGACTTTCAACTATTTCTAATTCTACAGAGTTAACTTCTCTAGAAGATGCAGATCGAAAAATATTTGCCATATTAAAGTTGTCGTCTTGTGCCTCCTGTTGATGTTCTCTGAATGAAACAAATTTTCTTTCTGAATCCATTTAAAAAAAAAAAAAAGTTTTAAGGATAAATACCCGATAAAACCAAAGTTATGGCTCTGATACCAATTTTTAGTAGGGGTTCCTCCTCAAAGTTCTTGAAGCTTACTGATTCAAAATCTCATTTCTTCTGCCGTGATACATGAACCTCTTTGTCGTCACGTAGTAATGGTCTTCAACAGCCTCCTTGCCTCAACAAGTGGACATCCCTAGACACTCGACGAACCTCTCATCTCACAGAAAATGAAGATTTTTACTCAGAGGACATTTGTAATACAGGGTTCTTATCATTTATGATGTGATTGCATCCGCAAATGAAGAGTAGAAGCACTATTTGGCACGTCTTTGTTGCACTCCATATTTGCTATTCTCAAAAGTGTATGGTAACATGTGAAGAGCATTGGTACACATTACATCTCCATGATTAACCTTCTACAATGCACCTTCGTCATTAACCCTTTGATAGTGAATGAACTTCACTGTCGACTGAATGAAGAAAAAAATATGAGATGGAGGTTGTTAGGCCTTATTTAAAAAAGTTCACGATTGTCCTTTTCCTTGCATAGATTCTTTAATTCACTTTGAAATATGAATGAATGAGACAATTCAGCTTAATTTAATTCACTTTGAAATCTGAATGAACGAGACAATTCAACTTAATTTAATAGTGAAATCTAAGGTTAATAATATTTGTGGAGCTATAGTTTTAGTAATGTACTCGAAGAGTCTTTCAACTATTACATTTAACCAAATACACAAAATCCAATAGATGTCATATAGTACCCGAGTGCATTAATAGAACTATAATTCTACAAATATTAGTTGTTTAAATCTTTTAGAACTATAACTCCACAAATATTAATTGCCTAAATCCAAGAGTTTGTCAGATTTATCTTAAATTTAAATAAGTTCACTGAAATTTAATATAATTTAACCGCTTAAAAACAACTCTTCTTACAAAATTTATATTACAACAACCTACCCACCCAAAATCCAATAAGTATCATATACTACTTGCATTCATAAAACTATATGTCTACCAATATTAGTTGTCTAAACTTTTTAGAATTATAATTCCACAAATAATATTAGTTGTCTAAATCTTTTACAATCATAATTCCACAAATATTAATTATTAATTGCTTAAATCCAAAAATTGGTCAGATTTATCATAATTTCAAATAAATTCACTGAAATTCAATATAATTTAACCGCCTAAAAACAACACTTCGTACAGAATTTATATCTATCAAAGCAACGTAACAATAACACAATTCCATCACATTGACTACTTATACAAATTAATATATTTTATATTTTACCATTTAAATGAAAGTGGCAATTAATGTAATGACAATGACAAGACTTTGTTCAAATCGAGTATTATTTAGCATTATTGGATGAGGTGGAATTATTACAAGCGTGAGTCTCTTTGCTAGAAATTGCCATTCGATGCACCATGGTCGAGAAATAAGTTGTCTTTGTAAGTTTTTAAGGTTTTAATCTTTCAATACAATTAAAAGGTTTAATTTATTTTATAATTAACATTTTTATAATTTAATATTTTTTAAAAATATTTATTAATATTTTTAAATTTTTAATAATTTATAAAAATATTAATTAAGAGTATGTCGGTTTTTTACATTTATAATTATTTTAATGTTTATATTTTGATATTTTATTATGTATATGAAACAAGGATTGTGTTAATATGTCAAGGTTAGGCACTTCCACTTATTTTCAAAAGACCAACGAAAATAAAATAATGAGAAAATAGTCTAAATAGGATTATATATGTAGGTATATCTAGTAGAGAAAAAGTGCGTTGAAAAAATAAACAATAGAATCTAATCATCAAACATTTTAATCTAGATGAATAAAAAATGATAGAGAATTTTTTATATATATAATTTTTAAATGGAATTAAGGATGAAATAAATAATTGAGTATTGAATTTTAAATTAAGCTGGAAAATAAAAATAAAGATGGCATAAATAAAATTTTAAAAAATTAAAAAATTAAAAATGGTATAATTAAATTAAAATTTAAAAAATAAATAAATAAAATTAGAAAATTTAAAGAATTTATTAAATAACTAAGAAAATTATGAAGGAAGGAGGGACCAATATAAGACTTGAAGATGATAGAGAATGTATGGAAAAAATCCATTTATGATTAAAATGATAGGGAGAGGGGATTACTAAAAAGAAAGAAAACACAGAAAAAGAAGAAATTAATCTTAGAATAAAGGGGAAAAAAGAAAGATCAAACATTTAGGTTTTGAATCGGAGGTTTCTAAGAATGGTTTAGCATGTGGTCAGCTTCACGATTAAATTTATTCAAATGCTTTTGGATTTCAAGAGATTTTTCCATGATTGGGGTGGAATTGAATAGAAGGGAGCAAGAGCGAGGATTCTGCTAAACCCTCAAAACCAAAAAAAAAATGTGAATAACATTAAGTGAAAATGAATACAACTTTAACCATTCTTGAAAAGCTCCAATTCAAAACATTAACTATTTAGACTTTCCTTTTCCCCTATTCCTAAATTAATTTATTTTTTTACCATGTTTTGTTTCCTTTTATTTCCTTTTTTTAATCAATTCTCCCCATTCCCTACATTTTAATCATAAATATTTCCTTGCATACTCAGGGTTTTAATTCTATATTATTCCACTCTTGGTATCTTTTTAGTTATTTAATAATTTTAATTCTATATTTTAAAACTATTTAATTTTCCTTAATTTTAAATTTTAAATTTATTACACATATTTTATTTTAATTTTCAAATTGTCTTTACTTGTTAAATTAAAATATTTTGATTCTTAATGTTTAATTTGAAAATGAAAATAAATCTGTGGCATAGACTTCCATGTTGTGGTCTTTTCATATCATATTTCTACCGTATATCATACTTCTACAACCATATACATACTCTTTCCTTTGGTAGTCTTGACATATCATACTTTACTCTGGTCTCATCCATATACATACTCTGCAGCACTTAGAATATATATTTTGGTATTCAGTGAATATCACAGTTGAATATATTCCAACCGCCCAAATATCCCACGTGTATACATTCCTTTTTCCTACCTTCACTTTTGTTTGTTTAAGTTCTATTTATTAAAACTATGGGTAATTTTCCTCATATTTTTGAGCTTCCCCTTAGCAAAGGAATGTCAAGGAAAATTGCCCTAGGAAATTGCTATAACTACTTTGAATCTATAAAAAAAAAAGAGAGAAGGGAAATTTAACAAGAATTATATACAATGCACGATTATATTGAAAATTAGAAAAGTGAGGATAGGAGAGAAAAGGGAAACTTGAATAAGAATTATACACAATCTTTATAGAGGATAAGCTCAAATTATCTATAATACTTGATAATAACTACAAATATTTACAAAATAAAATGATAGCAATCAGGATTGAACTCTAAGGAATGAAAGATAGGATGCAAGAAATCAATTACAAAAAACAAACAATGGGAAAAGAAAATTGCACTGTGAAAGATGAGATTAATGAATTATAAGAAAAACTAAATAATAATTCATCCCTAATTAGCAAGAGAATAAATTTGATATGAAACCCATAAAATAAGAAATTAACAAACTAATTGAACTAGACCATGAATGTCAAAAGAGAGTCATTAACCTTATAATTGATGGCATAGAAGAGAAAAATGATGAGGACACATTAGAAATAGTAAAATAACAACTAAAAAATAAGTCACAAATTCAAACAACTTATCTAGGAGAAGAAAAAATGACGAGAAAAATACTTGAACACAATGGCATAGACTTATCTGTATTAAGGTAATTTGTAATGATCATAAACTAGACATACTTAGTAAATCTCTAAGCATAAAAGGTTCAGTAATCTCCATAAATGAAAAACTTATCCAAGAAGACCAAGTTGAACTAAGGAAAGGCGTCCAAAAGGTAAAGGGGGGAAATAAAGGAAGGGAAATGGCTAATCATTCTAAATAGAATATTAGAGAGAAAATCCAAAATAAATATAATAAATATGAGTTAGGCACACTCAAGATCCTCTTCTGGAACTGTCATGGTTTTCCATGTCATAAAGGCCCTATGTGAAGTTGGATATTGATGCAAGTTGCCAATTCAACAACAACTGAACAACAATTAAACAACAACCGACAATTGAACAGTGTCGCAATTGAACAACCATCCGCGATTGAACAATAGTAGGATTGAATAGTAGTTAGATTGAACAACAATTTGTAATTGAACAATATTCGGATTGAACAATAGTCGGATTGAACAACAGTTTGGCGGTTGAACAACACTTCCAGAATTGAACAACAAGTGTGATTGAACAACACTTCCATCTATGTCGTTGATCTCCTCTCTAAATCTAATGGTCACTAGTGATATCGCAAATCACAAGTCGCATTTTCACTCGGCCAGGGTTCATTCACTTATGAATGATGTGATGCGATATTATCCAATGGTCAACAAATAGTCAGTCATCCAACGATTGATGTAATATCGTACAGGAAACTTGTACGACGCTTTCCACCTCACAGAACTGAAATGGTTTATAAGCCTTGGTCTATACAAGTTCGGGTATGGGTTTAAACTTAAAGTCCGATTACTTTAAACCCCAATATCCCTTAGATAATAGAGTTCCTCCAATCCTTCAGCTAGCGGTTCTTCGACTAACATGTAGTTTAAACACGAGCTTAACATCGTTGTTGACTATGACGTCAACAATTTAAACTTAAATCCATGGTCAAGATGGAGTACAGGCCTTCAATCTCGATCAAACCCTTCTATGCTCTTCTACCCCTGTTATTAACATTAATGACTGTGATTAACCATAAACACTGAGATTATAAGCAAAATGTGAAAAACAGAGAAAATACCCAGATGTGCTCTAGAACGCAATTTCACAGAGTAAATGAGAGTTTCCACCAAGTTCACAAACAGATGCACACTAAAACAAATTCCTTCAATATAATAATGGTTACAGAGTCTTGGTCCTCTCGGCTCAATCGTAGTGAATTAACAAACCTTTGTTTCAATCTGAAAACTCTCTCTATCACTCAACTCTCACCTCTTGCTCAATCCTCAATCATCTCATCTAATCCCTCTTCATTACATTTTCTTATTTTTATGAGTCGAATCCTACTCTAACTGTACAAACGACTCAATCTCTATTTTAAACAATCTAACAATCAAATCTCTATTTTCAAGATCCATTACACAACTATGCTAACAACTCATCCTTCAATATAAAATAAGACAATTTCCTAACTATTACAATAATTTATTACAGATCATTTTCAAGAGGTCCAACTCTCTTGACTTAAACTCACTTTTGACCACTCAGGTCAATTAAATTCAACTCTTTTAGCCACAACATGTGAACAAACCTTCACATTGCTCACTAAGTCCAGATGCTCCTGCATTAGATATTGAAATATATTGATCTTATTTTCTTAGTTGAAACTTGGGAGCATGATGAATCTAGTGTCCCCTGCATGGACGGATTCATTCTCTGGTCAAATTGGAACATGAAATCCTTTGGTAGAGGTTTTGGTGGTATAAAATGTAATATAAAATATAATATCTCTTCTCAAATTTTGCTTCATAAGATCAAACCCATCAATCAGTACATGTGGATCGAAATTTCTGATTTGAACACCAATAGCATTTTTTCGCAGTTTGTTATCTCGCTCCTATCAACTCTACCTACTATAAGAAGAACAACCTAGATAAGAATTTCCCCTTAAACACCTTAGAAAATGATATCCACAATCTAAGGAGTGAAGGTAATATCCTTTTGCTTGGGGCCTTCAGTGCTAGAACCACTACTAACCAAGCTACTCTCCAATGCAATAACTCTAACCCTAACCCCCTATGGCTAGATCAGGATTGTGACTTAGCTAACATATTCAAAAGGAATTATGAAGACACACCTAAGAACCTATTTGGTCTTGAGCTTAGAAAGATTTGTAGCTCCCCAGACCTGATTATTTGTAATGGGATCAATAAGTAGCCTACCTCAGGCCAAATGACCAATATTTTTGTGCTAGGTAGTAGTGCCGAGAATGATGTGATATATGACACCCAAGTTCTCAATTATATGGTAAAGTTTGGAATCGTAAATGATCATGAGTCTAATTCTAACCACACCAACCACACACAAAAAAGTTGTAAAAGACAAAGGTAAATTTGTCTTGGCAAAAGTAAAATGGATCTCTTCTTACAGGTTTTAAAGAGGGATCCAGGTTTCTTCACATATCACAATAAAATTGACCTCATCTGCCCAAAATTTTACTCCAACCCTTTCCACTACCATTAATAAATTCCTTACCAAGGTGTTGTATAAAAAGACTAATAGATCTTCCAACCCTTTGTATGAAAATGATTGTAATTGCACGAAAAACAATTAGATATGCTCTTAAATAAACTGAAAACTGGGAGAAAATAAGTATGTACAAGTGTGATTGAACAACACTTCCATCTATGTCGTTGATCTCCTCTCTAAATCTAATGGTCACTAGTGATATCGCAAATCACAAGTCGCATTTTCACTCGGCCAGGGTTCATTCACTTATGAATGATGTGATGCGATATTATCCAATGGTCAACAAATAGTCAGTCATCCAACGATTGATGTAATATCGTACAGGAACTTGTATGACACTTTCCGCTCACAGAACTGAAATGGTTATAAGCCTTGGTCTATACAAGTTCGGGTATGGGTTTAAACTTAAAGTCCGATTACTTTAACCCAATATCCCTTAGATATAGAGTTCCTCCATCCTTCGGCTAGCGGTTCTTTGACTAACATGCAGTTAACACGGCGTAACCTCGTTGTTGACTATTGACGTCAACCAATTGAAACTTAAACCATGGTCAAGATGCAGCACGGCCTTCATCCCGATTAACCCTTCTATGCTCCTCTACCCCTGTTATTAACATTAATTGATTGTGATTAACCTAAACGCTGAGATATTAGGCAAATATGAAAAACAGAGAAAATACCCAGATGTCTCCAGAACGCAATTCACAGAGTAAATGAGTTTCACCAAGTTCACACACAGATGCACACTAAAACCAAATTCCTTCAATATAATAATGGTTACAGAGTCTTGGTCCCTCGGCTCGATCGCATGTGAATTAACAAACCTTTGTTTCATCTGAAAACTCTCTCTATCACTCAACTCTCACCTCTCGTCAATCCTCAATCATCTCATCTAATCCCTCTTCATTACATTTTCTTATTTTTATGAGTCGAATCCTACTCTAACTGTACAAACGACTCAATCTCTATTTTAAACAATCTAACAATCAAATCTCTATTTTCAAGATCCATTACACAACTATGCTAACAACTCATCCTTCAATATAAAATAAGACAATTTCCTAACTATTACAATAATTTATTACAGATCATTTTCAAGAGGTCCAACTCTCTTGACTTAAACTCACTTTTGACCACTCAGGTCAATTAAATTCAACTCTTTTAGCCACAACATGTGAACAAACCTTCACATTGCTCACTAAGTCCAGATGCTCCTGCATTAGATATTGAAATATATTGATCTTATTTTCTTAGTTGAAACTTGGGAGCATGATGAATCTAGTGTCCCCTGCATGGACGGATTCATTCTCTGGTCAAATTGGAACATGAAATCCTTTGGTAGAGGTTTTGGTGGTATAAAATGTAATATAAAATATAATATCTCTTCTCAAATTTTGCTTCATAAGATCAAACCCATCAATCAGTACATGTGGATCGAAATTTCTGATTTGAACACCAATAGCATTTTTTCGCAGTTTGTTATCTCGCTCCTATCAACTCTACCTACTATAAGAAGAACAACCTAGATAAGAATTTCCCCTTAAACACCTTAGAAAATGATATCCACAATCTAAGGAGTGAAGGTAATATCCTTTTGCTTGGGGCCTTCAGTGCTAGAACCACTACTAACCAAGCTACTCTCCAATGCAATAACTCTAACCCTAACCCCCTATGGCTAGATCAGGATTGTGACTTAGCTAACATATTCAAAAGGAATTATGAAGACACACCTAAGAACCTATTTGGTCTTGAGCTTAGAAAGATTTGTAGCTCCCCAGACCTGATTATTTGTAATGGGATCAATAAGTAGCCTACCTCAGGCCAAATGACCAATATTTTTGTGCTAGGTAGTAGTGCCGAGAATGATGTGATATATGACACCCAAGTTCTCAATTATATGGTAAAGTTTGGAATCGTAAATGATCATGAGTCTAATTCTAACCACACCAACCACACACAAAAAAGTTGTAAAAGACAAAGGTAAATTTGTCTTGGCAAAAGTAAAATGGATCTCTTCTTACAGGTTTTAAAGAGGGATCCAGGTTTCTTCACATATCACAATAAAATTGACCTCATCTGCCCAAAATTTTACTCCAACCCTTTCCACTACCATTAATAAATTCCTTACCAAGGTGTTGTATAAAAAGACTAATAGATCTTCCAACCCTTTGTATGAAAATGATTGTAATTGCACGAAAAACAATTAGATATGCTCTTAAATAAACTGAAAACTGGGAGAAAATAAGTATGTACAAATCTCTTATAAAAAAAGAAGAAAAGGAAATATATTAATAAGGGGAAAAAGTGTCTTCTCCACCTTTGTAAAGTTGAGAATAGGAAGTTTTGGAGGAATATACTTGTTCATAAAACAAAGAGAAATAATTTGATCCACTTGAAAAATTGAGATAGTTATCTTAAGAATCTTTATGACTCTCTCAACACCATGGGGAGCATCCCAAACACTCATGTGAAGGAGGATATTTTATCTTTGGAAGACATCTAGTTTGAGATTAAGAAACTCGCTAATGGAAAAGTCAGGGATATTGAAGACTACCAAGCTAACATTTTCAAAATTGGAAGGTCTATCCTCATCCCTTATATTCACAAGCTTCTTAGTTTGGAAGTTGAACATGAAGATGGTTTGAAACGTCGATATAAAAAACAGTAAATGTGATGACTCTAAAAGACATAACAACACGAAATTACAAACTTTTTAATATTAGGTTAATTTTAAATTATATTTGAAAAAAATAATATTAAAAATATATTAATAATTATTAAAAAATTTGATATTTAAATTTCACTTTAAAACAATTGATACAAAATTCAAAATTTTAAAAATAAAATTAATTAAATTTATAATAATAAAAAATTACAAACCTTTTTAATATTGGGTTTGCACACTTACATAATTATATATTTATAGCCTATAGAATATTAGAATGACGGAATCATCTGGATATTTAAAAGTAAACAGGGAATACATGAAGATTTTTTTGCAAGTTTATAAACTTAAAAGGAACGGGAAGGTTTTTCCTTCATATTTAAAAAGCAATAAATAAAAAACACATTTTCATATTTGTGATAAGAATTATTATTTCAATATTGGTGAATCATATGATGAAATTTCTTGTTATTATTTTGTTGATAATATT
>APFE031709473.1:16654-40795 GCA_000404065.3 Pinus taeda
TAAAAATAAAAATTGTTGTCATTACATTTTGGGCTTTTACTAACCATGGAAATTGACCTATTTTCTTCATACTTTTGGTTTAGTAATTTTTATTATTGAATGGACTTGGTTCAATCATTTTCCTCAATAAACTTTTACTTATATTATGTATTCTCACAATTCAATTTTAAATCATAATGCAATATAAAAAATTAAAATTTAAGTCAACACTACAATAAATAAGATTTTCTCTTCCTTGTTAACAATTTTAATCATAAGATAAAAATATAGAATATAAAAAATATGTTTTAGGAATCTTTTGCACTCGCGCTTAACATTTGTGTTAGATTTTATTTTTATATACTAGACATTGTTAATGTTTATATTAGATTCTTTATTGCATATAAATTGTCAATTAAATTTTAAATCAATGTGCACTATAAAAAATAAAATTTAAGTCAACATTACAATAAATAAGATTTTCTCTTTTGCCTTCACAATTTTAATCATAAGTTAAAAATATAAAATAAAATAAAAAAGTTTTAGGAATCTTTTGCACTCACACTTAACCTTTGTGTATATTTTTATTTTAATATACTAGACATTGTAATGTTTTATGTTAGATACTTTATTGCATATAAATTGTTTGCCACCATTAAGACGAGATACTTCATATCAATTTTATTTTTCCTACATATAAAGTCTACTATAGATTATTTATTTGCCACTGAATGAGGATGAGTATAAATTTGAACTTAAATAGATAATTTGTTACAATAATTATCTTTTTTTATTATTATTTTATATATCATATCATACATATTTAATCTAAATATACTAGATATTGTAATTTCTCCTCGTTAGGTTCTATAAGTTAAAGATGGAATAAAATGTGCACAAGCACATTTCAACAAAGTCTTAACTTTTGTAACAAACGATGATGTTGGGGCTAATGTTTCATCCAAAATTATCTATGCACATATCTCTATTCGCTCAAAAGTTATTTAGTCCATTAATTACTTCAATTACTTCCCTTGATCGTATTCAAATGTGTTTCATTATTAAATTTATGAATTCGTTCAAGCTTTCAATAATTACTATCGATTACGTTTTCCATAAAAAAGAAGGTACTAAGCAGCAATGCTACCTATTACACTTATTTTTATATTATAATAACTATATTGAAAAAAATAATTATAAAATTATAATTATATATTAAAAGATTTAATTGTTTAATGCACATAGTTATATGTTAAACTTATGTTCCTATTTGAGAACTTCAAAATTCAACCTCCTCATCTTTAAAAAAAGATTTATTGTTGTTATTTCTGAGTGCAACACAAATACATTTTTGTAAGTCATAATTTTAATATTTTCAACATAATTACTAACTATACGATAATTATGTAGAGCTATTTTAATTGATAAGATAAAGGGAATTTGGGTAGAAATTATTTTGTTATTAAAATAAAGTAATTGTACAAATAGTTATGTTTGGATGATGATTGATAAATGAGTGATTGTGACTTAGACATGGGACATTAGGTTTTGGAATAGACTAGGATGGTGAGGATTTTGTATGGAACTTTAAGCCTTTCCCATCTATGGGAATTGAAGTGAATAGAGGTGAATAAGGTGGAGAATACTACAAATCCCAATTGGGGTTAATACATATTTTCAATGAGGACTATTTCGAATAATAGTGTTCAATCTAGATCTAAGGAAAATTCAACAATTTCAGGAACATTGAAAGCTAAGATTATGATGAATGGTTCAAGGAGATGTGCTAATAAAAACATATGTATTGAGTCAGCATTAAAGCACCTTTAATAATATCTAATTATTTTAATGTTAGTTAGGGCACCCTATAGCATTGAATTCAATAAATTAACAATAAGAGTGCATTGTTTTGATGGAGGTATTTTTTTTTATTAGGTAAGAATTAATACTCTCCCTACATTGAACTTAGAAGTTGAGGGAAATAGTATCAATAATCCTAGTATGTGGAATGTCGTTGATGGAGTGGGTTTTATTGGAAATTTGGAACTGTTAAGTAAGGAGGAGAGGGTTTGAGCTTAAATGTGGTTAGAATGGGGAATTAAAAGTAAAACATGGAGGCATTAATGCTTGGTAAAAGTTAAGGGAACAAAGGGGCTAAATTTTTAAGGCCGGAAAGAAAGGTTAAAAGTGCCTGATGCTACTAAAGTTGAAGAGGAAGTTGGATTCATGAAAAGATGCAAATATGAACTAGGTAATAAATAAATATTACAAATAAAATACTAACTAGGTGATTTTGTGAAAGTTATATATCAAATCTATACTTATTGATGTGGATGAATAGGTTTATAAACCGTTTTTGGGATATATACTTGGTTATCATGCAATAGTTAGAGGATGATTAGTTTTCCACTTTCAATATAATATGTAGCATTAATAATAGGGAAAAGGTAGTTT
This sequence comes from Pinus taeda, assembly GCA_000404065.3. Classification (NCBI taxonomy): domain Eukaryota; kingdom Viridiplantae; phylum Streptophyta; class Pinopsida; order Pinales; family Pinaceae; genus Pinus; species Pinus taeda. The sequence goes on from APFE031709473.1 coordinate 19,088, forward strand.
TTGTAATTTCACATCGTCATTTATAATGAAATTGATGTCCTATTTAGACCCTAGTTCAGAGGTAGTCTCTACACATCTAATATGGGATAAGTTACCTAAACGAGCTCTTGAGCTCTAGTTTGTTAATGATTTAATAATAATTGGGAAAAATATTGGGTCATTTTTAAAATTTTGTAAGCAATTTAAGATTTATACGTCTTACTTAGTTGCATGCGTATTTATAGAATTAAAGTAACATGGATTTTCAATCGTTATTCAACAAGACTCTTTTGATTATTTTTATATATTCATTTTGAGAAATTTATAATTAGAGCAAAATTACCTAAAAATTAGTCTTCATAGAAAAATCATATAAACAATAAACATGCATGTCACATGAAAATTATATGCCACATCACAATGTTATATAAGCTATGCTAATCTACAAATATGATATGTGAATTAAAATTAATGAGAAGTTTAGATTCTAATCTAAAACGTGATTTTGCACAAATGGAAAAAGACCCACCTTGTATAGTTTTATTAATCTATTCTATAGTTTTATTAATTTATTCTACGTGCTTATTAATTACCTTATGTAACCTTTGTCTTAATTAATTACTGAAGTTTTATAGTGATCATCTATACAAGTGCGGTGTGAAAATTTCGCGTGATAACAATTATTGGCATCCTTTCTTGAATTATGTAATAACTAATCATAACAAGCATATCCTACTTAATACTTTCATTAATATGTAATTTGCACTTAATTATTACTTTTGGTGCCTATAAGCATACTCTCCTTTTGGAAATATATTGGTTTAAGGAATTTCTTAGCCTTTGTTTTGGAATTTGAAATCAGACCCGAGATAGGCCTTAACACTTTTCATCAATAGTCTCTCACCACCATGAGCATGTGTCGCCATAGTTCCTTACTTAAGTGTCCATATTTAAAATTAGCCCCACACTTATGCATCATTACCATTATGGAACATTTGTAGCCTTATTCGCCAAGTAATGACATACGGCTGTACCTTTTCCATTTAGAAAGACTTCACTAGTAGCAATATTGTTGTGAAAATCTTCTTTGCATGGTTCAATGAGTCCAACTACTTTGTTCATTTGCCTCATCGCATTTCTATTATAGTATACCTACACCTTAATTCTACTATGCAATAGTTCTATTATTTATAGTCGAAGTCAAATTTAAAGTGAAATCTATATCTTTTTATGGGAATTATACTCTTATAAGCCACCAAAATCTTTATTTTGATTTCCTAAGAAAACATATTTGCTCAATTAAAAATGATGGGCTAACAAATGGATTCTCCTCTTTACTATATTTTCGTTCACTATTAATTTTCCTAATTCTAAGTTCTAGGATGGAATTTATATCCACTTGAAGTTTACTCTATTATTGTTAAGTTATGGTATGTTCTATGCTTAGAGTAGTTTACTTCTTTTTATTATTATTATCCATAGCAATCACATGTACAGTAAGTAAAGTGCAGATAGAACATTAAACGATCGACAAAAAACAAGCCAAGACAAGGGACGCAAGATGTGGCAGCTATCCAGGGACAAACCCCAATATGGGGAAACCCTTTGATCAAATCTTCCTTTATCTTCAATAATTTAGCAGAGAGAAATAGTACATAAATCTGATTTACATCAGCGATAGCAAACCCTAGATCATCCCTAAACTAGAGCAGACAATATCTTGCAAACCAACCATCAGATCGGCTTGATTCCTTTGCAAAAAAATGCGGCCTTTTGAGGAGAGTTAGTTCCACCTACAACACAGTTCTGAGAGAGAGTCTGATGGTCAACGCTAGTCAAACTTCCGATCTATAGTTGCAGCCCTAAATTCTGTGTCCTTCCTTCCACACGTGTGAGAGAAGAGTCCCTTTCTGCGCAGTAGGAGAAGAGCCTCTTTTCTGTACAGGAGAGAGAGAGATGTGATGAGATATGTGTGTCCAAATGACGAAAAGACCTCCTGTATTTATTTATAAATGTTGATGATGAATAGAGGCATCTGTTGGGATTCTGAGCCTACATGAGTTGCTAGTTGGCTTGATAATTATTCCATAATCAAAATAAATTCATATCTCCATAAATACTTATCGGAATCGGATGATCTTTGGATCAATCCTACACCTCTCAACGAGAGGAATCTAGGAAAAATATTATCAGCCATGAATAAGGTGACCCACATGGAGTTTGGCCCTAGTTGCCAATTTTAACACTCCCTCTCAACCAGGGAGAACTTCATCAGCAATTCGTCTATCTGTCACTACTATTCATCCATTAAATGCATTGCCCTATACAGCTTGTCCCCTGCTCTGCTCTGCTCTATATTGCCTTTTTTTGATCTGCTCTATTATCCTCTGCTCGAATTATGAATAAGAAGAAGTGACCGAGGATGTATCATACCATCCTCCACTGACTCAAAGTCAGTCTCAAAGTGTGTACCACTGGTCCTAGACTAGTCCTCAACCGGCCTGAAGTCAGTGTCATAGTGGGTACAACTCCTACCACTGGTCCCAGACTAGTATCATTGATCCTAGATCAATGAAGGTCATCCTAGAATATGGAGTATGGTAGATACAGTGATGCATCCATCGGTACTACTATGGTCCCTATCCTCATTTCCCTACTCATTGATCAGATGAGAGGTACTTCCCATGAGTCCCAGACTACATGGGTAGGATGCCTTGACAAGAGAACTAATCATCTTGTCCATAGGAGAGTGAATCATCCTGTCCCATAAGAGAGCGAATCATCTTGTCCACAGGAGAGCGAATCATCCTGCCCACAGGAGATCGAATCATCTTGTCCCACAAGACAATGAATCATCTTGTCCACAGGAAAGCGAATCATCCTGTCCACAGGAGAGCGAATCATTATGTCCCACAAGAAAGCGAATCAACTTGTCCACAGGAGAGCGAATCATCTTGTCCATAGGAGAGTGAATCATCCTGTCCACAATCACCATGGAGAATGAATCATCCTGGCCCATAGGAGAACTAATCATCCTATTCATCACACGCCACTAGGGGAGGGTGAGTCATCCTGTGGTCGTATGTTGTTCCAGTAAGAATCCCAAGCCCCCAAAGCTCCCAGAGCTCAATGTATGCAACACGCAGGACCCTTTTACAAGGGTCTCTCGATGACTTCAAGTCGTTCGGGAAAATCACAGGTTTGATCTTTCCCCGGGGCTTTGTCAAAATGTCTGCGACCTGTACATCAGTCTCAATGCGATGGAGCCTCCTTGCTCATCGACTTACATATCCCATAATGTCTATCTGCTGGAGCAATCATCGAATACAGGATTCCTCTATAATCGAATCCCACCTCTAGTTGTCACAGAGAATCACAATGTTATTCATCATGTGTACAATTAGCTCACCTAAGAGCTACTGAAACCATGCAACTTCACACGAGATCATACTCGTAGCTATATATTCGATCTCGGTGGCGCTTATAGCAACTGACTTCTGCTTCCTGCTCATCCATGATATCGAAGTAGAATCCAAAAAGAACCAGCACTGGGAAGTGCTCTAGTGATCCTCCACACTGCCTACCCATTCAACATTCGAATAATCATGCAGTTTCATATTTTCGGCAGTGCATCTCAATCCCTGAGAGATTGTGCCCTGAAGATATCTCAGAATATTCTTGGTACCAATCCAGTGATGCTCAACCAAATATGAGCTCACCATGCTAACTACAAAACATATGTCCAGATGGAATTTCACCAAGAACATCAACGTGAATGAGTTTATGAAACTCAAAGGCATTTCCAAAATCTGGTCCGACATCGCTACCACATAGCTTCTGAAAGTTAAGATTCTCGAGGTAGTCACAAGCTTGTAGTTTATCATTCCACATCCAAAATCCAACTCCCTCTTAATTCTGCAAATGAGAGGGTCTGCACCTGTTAGAAATAGGTTGTCCTCATAAGGTGCTGGTATGAGAGGTCTATCATCCACAACCTTCAAATGGTTTGGATCGGTTTCACTCCTAGTGAATCTCAGCTTTATGAGACATTTGTCGATCCTTTCATACTACGCCTGGGGTGTTTGCTTCAGCCCATAGAGAGCCTTCTTCAACCTGCATACATGAGATTTTCGATCATAAATCTTAAATCCTTCGGGTTGCTCCACGTAGACCTCTTCTTTGATTGAACCATGTAAGAACGTGGTATTGACATCCATTTGATGTAGGTTCCATCCTTGTGAAGCCGCAATGGCTATGATCAAGGGTATGGTGCTATATCTGGCAGCAGGTGCAAATTTCTCGTCATAGTCTATACCTTCCTTCTGGGAGAAGCCATGAGCGACAAAACGAGCCTTATACTTTTTTGTACTTACATTTGTTGCATGCTTTATCTTGTAAAGCCATTTAGAAGTGACAATTGTCTTGTCCAGGGTTCTGGGAACTACTTCCCAAACATCATTATTCATAATCGACTCATATTCTTGGTCATAGCATCCTTCCATACTTGATGCTTGACGGCATCTGAGAATGACGAAGGCTCATTTTGTATGATCATGCTCATGATGGTCAGGTATCCTTGATACCTGTTAGGTTTCTTACCATTGAACATTTCTTCAGGAGTCTTGGAACCCAATGCTTGATGAGGGCATCGGTTTTGTACATATATGACGGTGTTTATAGCTTCGGCGCATAGAAAATTCTGAAGTCTTTGATCATGGAGCATGGCACAGATAACTTCCCCAATCGTACGGTTCTTCCTTTCCACCACACCATTCTGTTCAGGAGTATATGGTGTCGTAGTCTTCCTCTTAATGCTAGCCTCTTTACAAAAGTCATGAAACTCGTTAGATTCATATTCAGTCCCATTATCAGTCCTTAAGATCTTGATCTTCTTTTCGGTTTGATTCTCGATCAAGGCTTTGAAGTGTCGAAACCAAATGAACACGTCATCTTTCTTTTTCAAGAATTATATCCAAGTCTTTCGAGAATAGTCAACTGTAAAAGTAAGGTAATATGAATATCCTCCCAAGGAGTTCACAGGCATCATACCAGATATTTCTGAGTGAACGAACTGTAATATATCGGAGGTCTTCCTTTGTCTTGAGGGGAATGATCCCCTTTTGAGCTTTCCTTCGGCACATCCCGGACATACACCTTCTTTCTCTACTCGGAATTCAAGCATCCCTATAACCATCAGGTAGAGCTTTATAATGAAGTTGGGAAAACCTCTGATGCCAAAGTTCGAACTGAAGAGATGTGTCACAAGACATGACACCTAGCGGACTTCCACCGACCTGATATAATGAATCAACTCGAAACCCAAGATTAAAGGCATCCTTAACATTGTTGTTCCATACACGTACCTTGCCATCGGTGAAGGTCACCTTGTATCCTTTGTCTTCCATTGCTGAGACGGACACAGGGTTCTTTTTGAGGCCAGGTACATATAATACATACTGTAAGTGGATCATATTACCTTGATTCAATTTAAGAGAGACATTACCTACACCTTTCATGGGATATTTCATATTATCTCCAAGGACAATTTCCAGGTTAGTTTCTTTCTCTATCAGATTATGGAGAAATTCTTTGTAACCAGTGAAGTGCCTTGAGGCACCACTATCAATAAGCCAATTTCCCAGGGAGCCTGGAGGAGCAGAGGTAGACAGAGCAGCTGGTAGATAATATTCATCCTGTTTATTGTCAACAGTGTTAGATTCATACCTAGAATTTCTAACTTTCTTGAATGGTTGTCCTCTTCCTTAATTTCTAGCACTCCTTTTACCTCTGCTATTATATTTGCCATTCCTTTGATTGCCATGAGAAGGATTTTGATCATCGTCCTGGTGAGAGTTCCTTCTATCAGGGCATTCCCTTGCATAGTGACCTGCTTTATCGCAAATGTAACATAATCCTTTTCTTCCACCCCTAGGTCCATCCTTTCTTTTTGATTTAGTCCCAGAACTATTTCTTTTCTTAGCATGAGAAGAAAAGGTAGCAGGAGGTCCTTTAGGCATAGGCATTTCTTGCTCTTCTATCCTTGTTTCTTCTTGAATTCATCTTTCCATTAATTCCTTGAAACCCGGAATTACGTTATTGTTGAGAAGAGTAGTCCCGAACACATACCATTTAGATGGTAATCCTCCAAGGGTTGAGAGTGCCATTTCCCTATCAGTAATAATTTCTCCAATATATAGGAGATCATTCTTGATCTTGGTGATTCTTAAGAAATATGCTTGCATGCTCTCATCTTTTCCCTTCTTAATTTCCTTCAGCTTATTTCTAAGAAACAAAACTTGATTTGCATCATTAACATTAAATAAACTCATTAGTCTATTGTAGGTTTCCTTGGAGGTGTTCAGATCAGAGATGTAGGCCACCAAATGTTTGTTGATAGAGTCCCAAATGATCTTCTTAGCTTTGACATCCCCCTTGGTCCATTTGTTCCTAGCAACAATAGATGCATTTGATGGAGGCTCAGCAATTCCACCTCTCACATGGTCCAACACTTCCTATTCTTCTAATGTTAGATCAAGAGCCATCTTCCATCCGTGGTAGTCATACTTATCACAGAGCTTGTCTTCAGTAGGGAAGTGTGTTGACGACCCCATGAATTCTTTTTGGATAGCCTGCTAATCTTCTCTTTGTGATTGCTTTTCCTCTTGTTTGGGCTTTGTCTTCACCTCACCTCTGATACCATGTTAAGTTATGGTATGTTCTATGCTTAGATCAGTTTACTTCTTTTTATTATTATTATCCATAGCAATCACATGTACAATAAGAAAAGTGCAGATAGAACATTAAACGATCGACATAAAACAAGCCAAGACAATAGACACAAGATGTGGTGGCTAGCCAGCGACAAACCCCAATATGGGGAAAACATTTGATCAAATCTTCCTTTATCTTCAATAATTTAGCAGAGAGAAATAGTACATAAATCTGATTTACATCAGCAGCAGCAAACCCTAGATCAGCCCTAAACTAGGGCAGACAATATCTTGCAAACCGACCATCAGATCGACTTGATTCCTTCTCCAAAAAATGTGGCCTTCTGAGGAGAGTTAGTTCCACCTACAATGAAGTTCTGAGAGAGATTCTGATGGTCAACGCTGGTCAAACTTCTGATCTGCAGTTGCAGCCCTAAATTCTACGTCCTTCCTTCCACACATGTGAGAGAAGAGCCCCTTTCTGCGCGATAGGAGAAGAGCCTCTTTTCTACACAAGAGAGAGAGAGAGAGATGTGATGAGATGTGTGTGTCCAAATGAGGAAAAGACATCCTGTATTTATATACAAATGTTGATGATGTATAGATGCGTCTGTTGGGCTTCTGAGCCTACATGAGTTGTTGGTTGGCTCGATAATTATTCCATAATCAAAATAAATTCATATGTCCATAAATACTTATCGGAATCGGATGATTTTTAGATCAATCCTACACCTCTCGATGAGAGGAATCTAGGAAAAAATATTTTCAGCCATGAATAAGGTGACTCACATGGAGTTTGGCCCTAGTTTCCAATTCTAACAATTATTCTAATTTTCTCATGTAATGTTATAGGTATGTTTATGTTATTTCCATGAGGATTTGGATCCCTAGATTCTAATTCGAAATCCATGGTTATATTCTAACATTAAAAAAATCTCTATTGATACTTTTGTGTTCCATTTTGCACCATGCGATTAAGGTTATGGATATTAGAAGTAAATTGCTTCCTTAATTCTCTTTCAACTTGTTTCAAGTGTAATTTTCACATAGAGATTTTTTTTATCACTTGCAATATCTTATCGGAAATATATAAGTAAACTATGTAAATTTATATCAATGGGACTATGTGTGCATGTATAACATATAGTCTTTGGAAATTTTAGCATCTAAAATCATTATTTAAGGCCTAAAAATTGCCCTGCAAGTTTATGACCTCAAAAGTGTTGTGAAATTTGTATTGGATTACTATATTTTCTACTCACATGGCTCTTTTTATTGGGTTTATTTTTTCCAAAGCTCAATTCCACATCAGCTTATAGATATAAAATGTTGTAGATTATGGAAACTACCGGGGAGAAAGTAAAATGGTATTTTCACTACTTCCCTTAAATTTTTCATGTATGGTGCCCCCGAACACATGAAACCCATGCAACCTTATTTTTCCTCTTTTTTCTTTCTTTCAAAACCATGTCTACTCTATAGTCCACACAATTTCTAATTTGACCCTCGATTAGATGGTAGAGGGCCCACATCTTTTCATGTTACTTCGCATGGCACCCTTTTACTAGTTTTAGCAACAAGTGGGTCTTGTGATACACCTTAATGCCTGTGCACATGAATTGCACACCCACATGATTCGGTGATCATGACTTGGCATAATTAAATAATCGACTATAATACTTGGACATATAGATACTTGAACCAAAACCAAACAACTTGCCTCTAAAAGGTATAACAACTGAGATGAAATCCATCTAACAAAGGATATGAAACTTGATCTTAGAGATGATGGGAGGTTAGCGACACCATTTATCTCTAAATGATCCAATAGTTATGATCAATATTATATTTTTTGGTGGAGGTTTAATTTAGGATTATGTTTTCCCACATATTAATGAGGCAATGTAGCTATGATATATTTCACAACTAAGGTTCAACTAGACATAATGGTGGAGTTTTAATTTGGACTTATATGTGTTAACCCATTAACAAGGTAACTTAACATCAATAGATAAAACAAAGAAGGTTGATTTTGATCTAATGACTTAGATTCATTATGGGCTTAAAGGTGATTAAATTTTAAGCATGCAACTTAGCTTTGCAAAATCTAGTGGTGAAGAATGATCATGATCTAATGCTTTAGATTTGTTTTGAACTTACAGGTGCTCTGTGGATAATGAACTAACTCTACTCTAAAGGTTCTAACAGTGGAGGATGACCATGATCCAATGACCCATATCATTTTGTGGATTAAATATCATGACCAAAATTGCTTCTCATTACTTATGAAAGATCTGAGGGTATAAAATTATATGATCTATTGGATCAAATTAAATTTACGCTTGGATGAACCCAATTGATAACAAGGTCCATTCAACCTAAATTAACCCCATGGAAACACATGTTTGCCACTTGTTAACTAAATTTATACTTTATGTTACAAGTTTTAACCTTCTACAGATAATACCTACAAACAAATTCTAAAATAAAATAGAAAATATATAATGGAAATCGCAAAAAATATACACCAATATTTTTCTCTTGGAATCCAAAACAAAGAAAAATATATTTATTTCTCATTATTTTCCTTTAAAATTTTACAATAAATTATATACATTTTTTATCATTCATAAACCCCTAATACATTAATCCTAGATTAGAATATAAATGTACTTCCTTTGACTAGATCTACAAAACCATGGGCAAACCTGCCATGCACTCGAAACCTGTTGCTGCAAAAAGTACCTAATTTTTATTTTCAAGGCTCTTGCTTGAGCCCCATGCACAGGGGCTGGTTCCCCTCCCCCCCCCCCCTAAACACCTTGGCATGTGGGGCTATCACACCCCCCAAAAATCCATAAATAGGGGGGTTATCTGCCCCCTTCATACTTGGTGCTTGCATATTGCACATCTGGCTAGTCATGTAAAGAATATAAAACATACCCATCATTCCCGCACTTATGTTTTCTTCACACACAAACGATCGCAGTAGTACACAATCACTAATCCAATGGTAGTGCCCATTGTTTCTCTACACCAATATTACTTCTTAGTTCTCACATAATTTTTCAATGCGTCTACAACATTCTTTAAAGTGTCCACCTTTACCAGAAACATCTTTATCTCTAGCTCAAGCTGCATCAATAAAGCCATGCATGTCCAAAACTCTATCAAATCCTAGTATTCCTTGGTAAAACAAGCCATAATGCCTAGTGCCACCTAGATACTTGAAAACTCTCTTACCATTTTCAAAAGCTCCTTGCTTGGTTTTGAAATAAACCTCCTTAATACTCTCATTGCATGTATAATGTCTGGTATGGTACAAACCATTGCATACATCAACCTTCCAACCGCATTTGCATATGGAACATGGGACATGTCCTCTTCCTCTTCTTGTGCCTTGGGACATTATTCTATAGATAACATTACACTTACTGAAATAATAACCTTCACCGGCTTACTCTCCTATATATAAAACCTATTGAATATTGTCTCAGCATACTTCCTTTGATTTAACTAGAGTTTCCTCTTTTCTTGATATATTTTAATTTCTATGCCCAAAATAAATTTGATGCAGCAAGACCCTTCATGTCAAATTTAGAGGACAATTGGGTGTTCACATCTGGATACTTTCTCTATCATTTCCAATCATCAACATATAATTCATAGACAAGACCAAATAAATAACGTGATCATGAACTAATTTAAAGTACACATCACGATCCACTTTTCTCCTTGTGAAGTAGAGTCCCTCTATATATGTATCAAATTTTTGATACCACAATCTTGGTGATTTCTTTAACCCACACATATACTTTTTTAGCCTTCATACCAGTTGTTTCTTACCCTTCACTACAAAGCCTCCTAGCTACTTCATGTAGATATCTTCTTCCAAATCCCCATGTAGGATTGTTATCTCCACATCCATCTATTCTATCTCAAAATCAAAAGCATTAGCAATAGATAAAAGTAATTTAACAGAAGCTAACTTCGCAACCAAAAAACAAATAGTACCAAAATCAATTCCCTGCACTCATGAATAACATTTTGTTATTATCTGCGCTACTTACTCCTCCACTTTTCCTTCTGCATTCAACCTCTTCCTAAACACCCATTTTCTACTAATGGATTTTCTTCGAGCTCACAAGTCCACCAGATCCCAAGCCTCATTTCAGTCCAAGGCTACTATTTCTTCAACTGTGTCATTTTTCTAGAGTTTACCATCCTCTGGATCCACTACTTCCATAACAATGATAGGATCATCATCAATAATAGATAAAGAAAAAATTGAATGTAAATTAGATGGAGTATACCTCTCTCACTACCTTATTTCTTAAACTAATCTCCTCAAAATAGGAGTGTGGTGTTCTACTTCTTTGTGGATTCTACTTCTTCATCCTTTAGTTCAAATTCTATCTTCTCTGGTTCCTTTTCCCTTTATAGGAATTATTGTTTCATTGCATCTTTCACTTCTCTAAATATGATATCTTGGTTGTACACAACCTTATTTATTTATGGGTTCCAAAGTTTGTAACATTGTAAACCATCTTTATACCCAATAAAGATGCACCTCTCATATTTAGTATCCAACTTGGTTCTTCTCTCCTTTGGAACACGTACATATGCATCACAACTAAATACCCTGAGATGTGAGAGAGAGGTTTTCTTACAATTCCATACCTCATGTGGAGTTTTATCCTCCAACATTGATGAAGATGATCTATTACCTAGTTAACATTCAATATCCACTACCTTTGCCCAAAATTCCTATCTTAACCCAACACCACCGAGCATGCTCCTTGCTTTTTCCATTAGCATCATGTTCATCCCTTTTGCAACTCCATTTTTGAGGTGTATATGGAGTAATATTCTTCTGTGATATACCACACTTATAGTTTTCTTCAAATACCTTCTCACAAAACTCTCCACCATTATTTGTCATCAACACCTTGATCTTCTTCTTTGTCTAATTTTCCTCCAAAGCCTTAAATTCTTTAAACTTTTCAAAGACCACATATTTATTCTCAAGTAAATATATCCATGTATTCCTCAACAAGTAATCTATAAATGAGATGTAGTACACATACTTACCTAGTGATGGAACCAACACAAGTCCAAACACATCACTATGCATTAGCCCTAATATTCCTTCTTCCCTCTTAAAACCAAAGGAAAATCTCACCTGATTCTACTTCCCATATACACAATGTTCACAAAATGAAATTATAAATATCTACTACCATACCATTACCATGTGGTATTCGAAGGACCTTCTCTCCAATATGTCCGAGTCATTGATGCCAAAACATAGTCTTTTCTCCAGAGACTTTAATATTTTTTTATTCACTCTTCAGAACAATATAACTATTGCACTTATTAATAACAATACTTCCTAATAGCATGTACAAATTTCTAATTCAAACTCTCCTCATCAATACCAATTCTTCTCAAATGATATCGTATATATCTTTTTGAAACATATTTTTTACACCTATACCATCCATATTTCAAATATAAATTAGATTTTTGGCAAATATTCGAATGTGGAAAACACTAGGGAATTGTTCTATTCCTTCAACTTGTCAACATCAAATTAAATTTTCCTCATCCTATGATTTTGGTTTTCCTATCATCACTAAGGAGGAAATAACCACCACCATATCTCTTATGCTTGCAAAACCGCTCCCTATCGGGAAAAATATAAAAGGATGCGCTCAATTTAATCAACCATGCCTCATGATCTGCATTTGTACATGAAGAAGCCAAGTACACATCCCTACCTTCATCTTAAGTGGTTTTTGTTTTAGTAGAAGGAGAATCACTAGATCCCTTTCCTTTCACAATTGTTTTGGATCGATAATACTTCCTATAGATCCCTTCCTTTCACACTTCTAGCGTACACTTAAAATTTTTCCGAGATATTTAGATTTCCATCTAGGTTTAGATCTCCTAGTTGAGGACTTATTTCTATTTAGGAGTGCCCTCTTACAAACAAGGTATCTTCATTCTAAACCTTCATGTTGTTTCTTCCCATCTCCTCCAACAACAACAATGAGACTATTTCATCAAATTTTAAGGTAGTTGCATTATTACCTATGGAAACAACCAGAGTATCCAAGGAGTCTCGTCGAGAATATAAAAAAATAATGCATTTATCCTCATTTAAAATATTAATATTAAGAGACAATAACTGACTTATCACATTATTGAAGGTGTTCGAATGTTCTATCACTTAGTATCCATCTTTCATCCTTGGATTATATAGCTTCTTCTGTAGGAACAACTTATTTACAAGGTAATTAAATTGATACAAATTATTTAACTTGTCCTATAAATGTTTTATTGTAGCCTCTCTAGAAAATGTTGTTAATATTGAACCTGAGATGCACAATTATATTGTACTCTTTTTATTCCTATACAAAATAGTCCAATATTATGTCGACATTGTTGTTTCTTTAGTACTTGGATCGATAACATTCCACTAATATTTTTAAGGTTACCTAACTCAAAAATTGGTCAATTGAAATTCTCAATCTCTATATTTGCAATGTTTTCTGTTTCCTTTTCACCACAAGGTTTGATCCTACGTATCCCCCACTATAACAAGGTCTCCCATAGGCTCAAGCCAAACCCCTCAGCCACAAAGGCATCTCGTGAAGCCAAAACTTCTCTGATACCAAATATAGGTTTTAACTCTATACAAATAATATTTGCAAACAAATTATTGAAATAGAAAAGAAAATATACAATGGAAATCATAGCAAATATACACAGATATTTTTCTCCTAGAACCTAAAATTTTTCATTATGTTCCTTTACAATGTTACAATACATTATATACATGTTGTAGCAATCATAAATCCGCAATCCATTAATCCTCAACTAGAATGTAACAATAGTTTCTTTAACTGGTGTTACATGGAATTTGCATCTACAGATAAACACATCTTCCATAGGTGGGTGACTACACCTAGAACAAGAGAAAGAAAGTAGTTTAATCTTTTCTTATAGAAGATAGACGAGATGGAAAAACTTACTTGTAGTCTTTCACTTCCTAGATCTCTTTTGAATTGCTCCCGCCGCTCCCACTTGAGCCAAATTTGCTCAAAAGGTACCTCTATCAAGAGAAATAGAAAGAAGAAACGATCAAAGCATAAATATACAATCTACTATAAAATAATGGAATTGAAGATATTGAAACATATAATGATCATAGATATGAAAGATCATATGAGAAAAGGAATAGGCTCTTTATTAATGTAGAAGGAAGAGTATCACCCAATACAGTTTGATCCTGTGCCACTCCTCCAACTTTAGTTCAACCCTTACCACATTAAAAGCTCAACACTCTAATAGCATAACATTCCTTAACATAAACTAAATCCTCAAACCAACAGAATTTCCTTACAAACATTAGATTCTAGCCCCTTGATCACTATGATGAGTGCCCAATTTATAGAAAATGGAGGTGGTTTTGTCATAAATGAGGGTATTGGATGGCTTTCCAAACTTGGAGTTAGTTTCCATGGAGAGGATAGGAGGTTAATGGATCCTTAGCCTATCCAATTTCGAGCTCATAGGAAGAGATAAGAGATGGGAACCTTGGAGAATCATCTAGAATCAAGGAATATTCCCAGAGCCCTATGCAAATTTTGCTCAATCTCGCCCAGTGCAGGCTAAAGAGGGCCTAACTACACTGCAGTGTAGGGCACGATGGGCCTGCCTGCTCTGCAGCACACTGTCTCAAGGCATAGGCTACACTGGTATCCCAAGGAGGCTTTTTAGGAGGGCTTCAGGCAATGAAACTTCCATAGAAGGAGGCATTCAATGACTTGACTTCTCTAGGGCATGTAACAATTGAATTAGGGTTTGATGAGCCCTACAAACACTGATCTGAATCTCAAGAGTGATGTGCCCAAATATACCTTTAACAACTCGATCTAGAAACCCATCGGCAAATCCACCATGTGCCTGCAAATTATGGATGCAAAATCCACCCAAATATTTATTTATTAAAATTTTTTTTGAGTCATCCCCCCAAACCTTGTACAAGGGGGTTACCGCCCCTACAAAATCCATCAGAGGGCGGGGGGGTTATCGCCCTCCATTGCAAATTCCCACTGCACTCGATGTATCTATTTGAAATGTGGGGCTGGTTGTGAAAATAATATAACACATGCCCAATAGGTGTCCCCATCCCATCTACTAATGCCATGGTATCAAATTTTCAAATTTTTTTGATATTTTTGTAAAATTTTCGCTATGTGTTGGCAAGAGTGGGTCATGAAGTAGGAGAATAGTTTTATAGTACAAGTTTTCTTTAGAGTTGAAGCAATACATTGTAATTGTTTCTCTTTCTCATTAGAATTACTGCAAAGCAGAGGAGGGTTTTTCTTAGTTTGGTTTCCCCTATAAAATCATTGTGTTCTTTGTGTTTTGATGGTTGCATGTTATTGCATGTGTTTCTATCGTGTGTTTTCCTTTTTGTAGAATAGTAGAATATTTTTTTGTCTATTTATTTCATTTTGATTTCATTAGGAGTATAAAATTTCTTACAATTTATACATGGTATTAGAGCCTCATAAGAGTACATAGAAGCCTTGTTCCAAATATTCTCTCAGAGAAATTTTGATTTGCAAAGTCTTTTGGTGCAGATTCTCTTCAATGTCGGAAAAAATTCTTTCAACAGATTGAGGTTGGAGTATGCATTAGAGGGGAGCTCTAATTATTGTGTTTGTAAAGACATGATGGAAGTTTTCTTAGATGATAATGGATTATAGGAATATACACAAACTAATATTCCAAAACTAGCAACATCAGATGCATAAGCACTTGCTCAGTGAAAGAAAGACAAAACAAGAGTCAAGGGGGTTATTCTGGAGGGTGTCAGAGATCATGTGGTTTAGAACTTGCATAGAAGGGAGACCCCTTTTTCAATGTGGAAAAATCTCATAGATCTATTCCATAGAAACAATGATTCTATGAAATTAGGATAGATAAACTCAGGAGCATTCGAATGTAGAAAAATGAAACCATTCCACAATACCTCTCCAGATTCACTCATGATAGAGATGAACTTGGAGGAGTAGGACAAAATGTGTTATCTTCTGAACTTGTGATCTTATCACTCCTTGGCCTTCCAAAATCTTGGCATAATTATCAGGATTAATTTAATGGAAGAGAAAAGCTACCAGATTGGGAGAGACTTTGGTATGATTTGTTGCAAGAGGAGATCAGAAGAAACACTAGAGATGGTGTGACATCGACTCTAGATGTGGAATAATATTCTGCTATAGTTGGAAAAGGAAAGAATTCCAAAGGCATGAAGGCCCAAGTCGAGGTAGAATCTATCCATGACAATGTTAAGGAGTACCTCAACAAAATAAAATGTTTTCACTACCATGAATATGGAAACTATGCAACCAAGTTTCCGCACATGAAATCTAGCAAGGAGCATGTAGTAGGAGCAGGAGGATATGCTCTAGAAACTCAATTCAAGTTAGATTTCACCATGTTTTCTTGTATGGAAATCACAATAAGAGGGAGTGAGTGGTGCCTAGATTCTAGTGCCTCATATCATATGATAGGAAACAAGGAATTCTTTAGTAACCGAGAGGAGAAGGATCTCAAATTTCATATAGAATTTGGAGATGATGGGAGGTATATTACCAAAGGAATTGGTATTTTCATCTTTAAGAGGGAGTCAAACTCCTATATTCACTTGAAAAATGTAATGTAAGTGCTTGGGCTAGATAAAATATTGATTTTTGTAGTTGTATTGGAGGACAAAGATTATGATGTGATGTTCAGTAAAGGGAAAGTTTTACTAAATCATGTTGCTATAAGACAAGTGGAAAAGATTGGAGTTAGAGTGAAAAATATCTACAAGTTAGAGGTATATTTAACCATGCATGTAGTTATACCTCTAGGATTGAGGTGGGGTGATGTAGATCCTTAGTCCCATAGTTGCAAATATTTGGGCACGGTCCATAGGAGAGTAGTAGCAGTTTCAGTATACTCTTCTCATGCATCATTAACCTTTCTACAGGGGCCCATAGTATTCAATAGCACAATATCAGTGTTAGTTGATGAATTGATAACCTAAAAGACAGTTGCAGGCTAGTAGCAGTCAGAGACTTAGGAAGCAATTACAACTCAGAGACACAGTTGATACAATATTTTGGATGCTTCTTACTTGCAGTTGTTCTAGTAGCAAAAACAACAGTGAGAGGGAGTCTTGTTACAATACATTCCTACTAAAGAGGGATTGGGGTTGTGAAAAACCCTTTCCCTGGTAAGAGGGAGTTTTCAGATTGTAGCAATAAAAGACTTTATTTGACTAGTGCCCTAGTCAAATTGAGAAATTCGATTTTCCACATTAGGAGGATGACTTTTATTGTAGTTAGATAGAGTGACATGGCCTTGTCTACTAGTTAAGTCAGTAAATTTGAGTTTTAGGCTAGAAGTATAGTTTTGCATGGGTATATTGCTAAACATTAGAAATATATTTGAGTTATTGTTAATTAAAATTTATTAATTGATCTCTAGTCATTAGTTGAGTCATTTGAAGGTCAGTTGAGTAGTTATGATTGTTGTTAACTCATTAATCTCTCAATTAACTAGTCAATCAGATAAAAATAGACCTAGTCATGCATGGAATTTGAATTTCCTATTTGAGTGGATGGAAAGAACACATTTGTATTTATAATTATATATTGTTGAGTGTTCAGTTCTTTTGCAATAAGCAAGAGATCAATTCCCCTTTGACTGTGCAAGGAAATAGGGAGTTTCCCTATTTTTAAGGAGCTTAATTCCTCCAAGATTTTGCAAGGAAATAGGAGGTTAGACGAGGCTTGAATTGGCTAGGTTTTAGCTAAATCAGGTGAGGAAGAAGGAGAATAGTTTTACATTGCAAGGTGTGCTTCGGAGTTGAAGCAAGAAATTGTAATTGTTTATCTTTCTCATCTGAATTAATGCAAAGCAGAAGAGGGGTTTTTCCCTATTGGCTTCCCCTATAAAATATTTGTGTTCCTTGTGTTTTGATGGTTTCATGTTATTGCATTTGTTTCTATCATGTGTTTTCCTCTTCATAGAATAGTGGAAGAAAATTTTGTCTCTTGATTTCAGTTCAATTTCATTAGCACTAGAACATTTCTTGCAATTTATACACATCAAACTCATTTTGTCCATCATTTAGATTTTCTAAAGTGATGAGAATAAAGCCCTTTATTGTTTCTTTTGTTATTTCTTCATTTAAGGATTGATTATCTTCATTTTCATAGGAATTTTTGTCTTCATGAGTATAGAAGATCTTCTTTTTGAACTTCGTTTCCTTCCTCACTTTCCTATATTTATTATTTTCTTTGTGATCATTTTCATTCTTGTCTTTCTTATATGGAAATTTAGATGCATAATGACATACTTATCCACAATAAAAGGATTTCAAGGGTAATTTTCCTTTTTACTTTCCAAGCCCTATAACATCCCTCATGTTGACTATGACTTTTATGAGCATTTTTGCATAATTGAACACCCTAATGTAATAATTGATTACTAGGGGAAACTCCATTTAACTAAACAAACAAATAAATTATTATTATTGATGAAATTCATTCTTGGTTTGATCATGGTACCAGAGTGTATGGATGCTTTGTTTAATTGGGAATGCACTTGGTACATTCCTTGACTACGACAAGTCCTATGAATCATCTGCTAACAAATACATGGCTCAAATACTAGTGTATTTGGATACTAGAGAGGGACTGGAGGAACATATTACACTGCATTGGTGAAGATTCACCCGTATCCACCTCTTGGACTATGAAGGTGTTCCTTTTAGGTGCAAAAGGTGTCACAAGGTGGGTCACCTTTACAATAATGTCCATTGGTTACCTCTGTTTCATCTCCAATCAAATATTCAGTTGCACCAACTTTGGATGCGCCTCCACCTACTGAAGTTCCGACTTCTCAATCATAGGGACCGAAATCCAAATAATGTGGGGCTACTCAAATTTCAGCCTCGACCTCTCCTAGGCCAGCCTCCACACCTACGACGAGATCTCGAGTTGCTGCTATGCCTACTCTCTCATCAGGTACTTCTTGTCCTCTTTTCTCAGCATCTTTTTTTAATTCATCTATTTCTACAAAACACTTTCATATTACATTTGCATCCATCCCTGGAATTTCATCATCCCCCTTATCATGCCCTTTAGGCCTCCATGCTCCATCTATCTCCACCACTCTACCCTCTATCCCAGGCCTGGATAATCTTCCTTCTTTGGAGCACTAAGCCACCTCTAGTCACACTCAGTCTTACAAGCTCCGCTCTTGGGTATCTTACTCCCCTGAACATGTTGGGATCATGTTAATCACTCCTCCCAAATCTAGTGTTACACTGAAATTTGTCACCATGACTATCTGCAGTTAATATGGCTTTATCAATAGTCATATTATCCTCCTTGTCAAGCCTAATACCTCTGATCTTCATGTCAAACTTCAAAAAAGAAAGAAAGTCATTAAAAACATGTTTATCTCTGGGTACGCAGGTTCTCTCTACCTTGCCTGCGTGTACGCATCCCAAACTCATTGTACCTGCGTACTTGTACGCTCTGTACGCCAAAGGATGGGTGCGTACCCCTGTAAAGGTCAAAAGGCGCGAGTTTCATCTTTAAAAAGTTACTTTTGGTCACTTCTAGAGCCTTCTAGAAGAGTGTTTGACGTGTATTGAGCGCCTCCAGATGGTTCATGCATCCCTATGATAGAGGAACTTATCCCATCAAGAGAGGAGCTACCCCATCCAAAAGAGGGAGTATCCCATTGATGTTGGAACTAAATAACTTCCTCTAGAACACTATAAATATAGGCCTTGGGCCAGAGGAGGGGAGGTTGAAAGCTGAACATTCCAAAGGGTAGATGCTGCTGGAATTAGGACTTCCATTGTTGACTTGTGAGGAGAGATCACTATCCTTCCTTGTTGCCATATTGGGAGTGGGTGAGCTTGTCAAAGTAGAAGGAAATCTCTTGTTGGACCCTGGGAGGAGCTTGCACAACACCAAGGCTCAGGTTGTAATGGTTCCTTTTTTGTTTCCTTAATACAAATAAGTCTTCTTCTCAATGATTTGTTGTTAATGAATTATTTCATGTACTCCTTGGTCTATATGATGCATATGCTTTGTTTTATGAAATATTCAGGTGTTATGTAATCGTTTGACTGTTAGTGTATGTAGGTCTTAAAGTGAAGGAGGAGCTCATCTGGATCAGCAAGGCTGGACTGCTACAACAAGCGTTGGATTTGAGGTAGGATCGAATGACACTTGGTTTCTCATAGAATAATGTATATTTAGAGAAGGATTGCTCTTTTTTGTTTTGTTTGTCACTAGAGAGTCTTAGACTCCTAGGGAAGTTAGGTTTGTCCGCAAAAATAACTCTTTCCGCATGACAAGTTGGCGAGTCCGCTGGGGAATCCATTGATGTGATTGATTTTTCCTTTGAGTATTACTTTGATCTAAAAAGAGGCTTGTTTCTTTTGTTTTTTGGTTGCTTGACTGTGTTTTTGGGTGGCTTAGCTTAGAGTCGAGTTAGAACTTAGTTTTTCTTCATTTTGCAGTAGTACGCACCCTCTGCGTTAGACACAGTGCGTACTTGTACGCACTGTATCTGTGTACACAGAGCGTGCACGCACCTGGTTAAACAGGCTGCCTGCGTACCCTGTTAAAATTGAGAAAATTTCCTTTTTATCACTTTTTCCTTTTAGATTTTGTTTTTCTTAGTCTTTTCTGCCCAGATCCACTGGTTGACTGTCAAAAATCTTCACCTGCACTTGTTCCATTAGTGTCGAAAGTTTTAGTGAAATTCATTGAGATTTTAGCCTTAGGGTTTTGGTATTTTTATTGGTCCTGTAGTGACTTTGGGTTTAGAAGTTGCGAAGCCTTAGATATCTCTGGTTTTGTCAGTCTTCTTAGGAGTCAGACCAGTCGTAAAGTCTACCCTTGTGAGCGACCTACCTTTGTGTTGCCTCTTTGCAAAATTTCGATATAGCTTGTTCATTTAAAGTTGTGAATTTCATTTTCAAAAAGAACAAAAGAGATTGAGTTTTTGTTTTGATTAGTTTGTGATTCTGCATAAACTAGTCCTTGGACTGATTGTTGCCAAGTAAAACATCCCGGAATCATCCTAGTAAGCTTTTGCTTCTTAGATTTACTTATTAGTGAAAGATTAGGTAAATTTCCTTTGATTTGCTTTGAGTGATTTTTCATAGATTTTCATATATCTTGAAGTTACTTTGATTAGATTAGTTTTACATGCTTTTATAAAATAGGGAAATATCAACGATCTCCTTTGCAAAGTTTGCTTTAGAATAGCATTTGACGTCTTTGAAAGAGAAAGGAATTTTTTCGTGAAGTAAAGAGTGGTCATGTTTTGTGCACTTTGAAAGATAAAAAGAATTGTTTCTTTGATTGTCTTTTGAGAAAGTTGTTTTTATTGAAAAGATTGCATTCTCTCAACTCTCTTAATTAGAACATTCATTGAAAAGAGAAAATTATCAAATCATCTTAGGTGCATCTTTTAAGAGAATTGGAGTCGAGTCTATACACCATCAAGTTTCATCTCCATTACCTTTGTCTTAAAGAACAACCATTAAAATCAACGCTTAAAGTTAAATTAACTTAGAAATTTTTATTTTCTAGGGCTCTGAAGCACCAACATAGATCAGGCTAGTGTCTTGGAGTAGGTGAGTAATTAATTCTCCAAGACTATTAAACCAAACAAGTAGCTTATCTTGTGATAGAATAAATCCAGCTGTTGCATTTATACTCTGGGAAAGCTCCTCTTAAAGGAGAAGCACGAGCTCGTGTCCAAACCAGTGAGGGGATCAATCCTCCCTCGTTGGGAACGACGCCAGACACGCAAGTATTACAAACGGTAAACCTCAGATTATTGTTGAGGAGCCAGGGGATCACTTATCGGTAAACCTTGGATTGACCATTGTCAAGGAGCCAGTAAGGGGATTGAGCTTGTT
>APFE031709473.1:48830-73799 GCA_000404065.3 Pinus taeda
GAGGTGGCATGCCTCACGTAGAAGTGAGTTGGCAATTATATGAATCCCACTATATTCAATAGTTGTGAATCGCATAGAGGATACATGGCTTGATAAATTCAAGGATGAAGTATGAATCCTTCGATTGAGCATAGGCATAGATTGAGTTAACCCATATTCCCTCCAAAAAACTAAGCATTATATTTATCCATTTGTAGTGGTCAATAACAATATTCCCCTGTGGTTATCTATGAAGAATAAACATCTATGTTGCCTCTTATAGTCCCAAGTACAAGACAATTGAAGATATGGATGTTTTCTTACAAGCATTGATTGATGAATTTAAGAAATTATGGGAAGGGATACATGTATATGATGTATCAAGACCCATTTTAAGGGAGGTGTCTTTTATGTTGTATGGCATATGTGCATTCATGACACATGATTATCCAGGACTAGGAGTATCATGTAGTAAGCACATTGATTGATTTGTTTATAATTGTTATGTTATTTGACATACTTAATTTGGTGCAACTATATTTTTTAATGCTAAGGTGGTATGTATACGATAACATCACAGTTATTGTAATGATGGATATCATCAATTTAAATGTTGCAGGCATTTTATAAAGGTTAGGTGGTTTAGTCACCTATAAAATCCAACGTATAATTGTTCAAGGGTATTCCTCCCAAAATACCACCCTTATAGAAGATTTTACATATGTTTTCAATGGTAAACCAAAGAGGACCTAAAGGCCTAGAATCATTGACAATGACAGATTGGATTAGGCCATATGACACAAAGAAGAAAGAATTTACATAATTCTTTGATTCAAATGGACAACTTGTGTTTGATAAAAATTTTTACACGTGTTGAAAAAATGCTTTATATATATATATAATATATATTTTAATTAACATTGATTTAGCTGATTAGTGGAAACTTTAAAAATTTTAATACTATTATATTTCAATAATGCACACAATTTAAATATTAATATTTGTTATGAAAAATATTTTATCACTAAAAAAATAAAACCTACCCAATTGAAAAGTGATATAAAAACATAACAAAAGAACAAACCAACAAAAACAAAAAACTATAAATAAGTTAACTTAGTAAAAACCATTTTATAGTAAAAACCATTTTATATAAATGATGCACAATTATACACATTCCTTATAACCAATTAGAAATATAGGAATGTCACATATTTCACAAATATCTGACCATGCACTACTATTGTGATTATTTTTACATTCCTATATTCCTCATCGGTTATTTCAAGAGTAATATTTAAGAGGCTATGTCACATTGCTACTTTTTCAAACTCATGTTCATCTTAATGGTTTATGTTAAACTCATACATGTTCATCTTGTTTAGTAATTTAATAAGCAAGTTGTTATCATTATTTTCAATATGCTTATTTCCAATAAGCAAGTTGTTATCACTATTTTCAATATGGTTATTTTCATGATGTGACCAAAATATTTAATAAACAAATTGATTTTAAAACTTAATCAATTAGGATGGGTGATTATTTTCCATATTTATTTGCGAAGATGTTGTATTATATTAATATGCTAAATTTTTTACTTACTCGGAATTAATTGAGCTATTACAAAGTTGATAATGTATTCATAAAATATAATAGTAAATATATTTTTATCGTTTTTTACAAAGAAATATCTGGGCAAATCCAATAGAAGGGATCACATCCCAACTTATTAGCAGAGTATAATCCTGAAGGTGTTAAGGATAATTGACCCATGTTCTCCCATTAGCGATGTGATTTAGCAATGGTAACTTTACCAATTAACTAAGTAAAAATAATAAAGTTTTAGTATGAATATTTTCACAGTCAATAACTGGATGTAGATGAAAAATTTTGGTAAACTATGGATTGTGTTCATTGATATGTCTGACCTTTCTAGTGAGCACTTCACCCATATTTAGGGACATCAAGCTTTTATGATGATGTGAAAAGTGCTAGACCAAGTTAAGTAGAGGATGGAGTTAGAATATAGTCGTTGAGGTAGGTGAGAATGATGAGACCATTGATTAAATATTGACAATAATGAAAGAAAGGGTTATAAAATATTAAATAATAGAATATTTGAATTGAATTGAGATGAAAATAATTATTTTGAAAAGTCAATTTGGGTAAAATAATATTAATTGGTTAAAATGAAAGTAGTTCCAAAAAAAATAATTGTTAAAAATTTAAATTAATCTAATTTATTTTGTTAAGTATCAATTATATATACCCTCATTGGGGGTGAAAACCAAAATGAACATCTAACACAAGTGCGGTCCTAGGGGTTCACCCCTCCTCCACGTGGTCTTTAATGGTGGTTAATAAATGTCATCCTTGCAATCCCTTCACATGCTCAAAGATCTCTCTCGCATCTCTAGCAGTTAAATCAACGGGCATGCATTCATCCCTCTCTAGTTTTGAATTTCGAGAGATGAATTTAGGTTATGCGGAGGATTGCAGATCGAGAGTCAGGATCCATGGAGACTCGTCGGGGCCATGGCCTTGGATTAGAGGTGACATGGAAGCCTAGTCTTCTTTGGCTTGCTTTGTATCTATTCTTCAATCTTGCACTTGGGATCCGGGAAACTTTGTGGATGCCATTTTGTTTCAACTCCCTTCCTTCGTTTTGGTTTCCTATCATCGACATGCTAGACGTTGGAGGTTCATGAACCCCCCTCTGTCATATGGGAAAAGGTATTTGTGGTCTTCTTTTTATTCAATTTCTTTGCTTCTAGTTTCAAGCAGAAGTCTCAGTTGTCACTTGTTTTTGTACATCTCGCAGATGGTTATGTGTTGTAAGTTACCTAAGGCTTTTATGTGTGTCGGGGTTGGGTTACGCGGTTCTTTGGTCAAATTTATGTTTTTTTTGGAAGCCCACTCAGGGCAGGTATCACAACATGTTTCCATTCTACTATCTAGGGAAGTGTCTTTTGTTTCTGAGAGTTGTTAGTTTGGAGGGTTGTGTATTCATTAGGTAGCCCTCTCGTCTGAGAGAAACCTTACCCATATTGGGTTTTTATATGCAGTGTTTGAGTTTGGGTGTGTTTCTTTCCTGGGTATTTGTATCTCAGCCTTGGTATTTATCTCCTTTCTTGCAGGTTCTTGGAAATTTTCTTTTCAGCTCGGTCAATCAGCTGCTCGTCTGCATACGCCAATCTCCCCATGCCTCGCCAACAGGGTTGGCCTCGCCACGGGGGAGGTTATCATGTTCATGCGGGGCGTCCTTCATCAAGCCATAACTCGTCATTTAGGCACTTTGTTAGTCGGGAAACTAAGGACACAGTGGCTTTATCTACATCTCAGTCTCCAAGGCACATAGAGGCCCCAGCCACCATGGAATCCATAGTTGAGCAACTCCACAATATCCAAATCAACATGGGCATCCTCAGGGACCATAGGTATGAAGATTGTAATGAAATTGTGCCTTACAATAATGATATCTAATACATTCAGAATGAGATTCTGGAACAATTGGATAGCCTTCGCCGCAGCCACCATCGCACAAATGACCATCTTCGCAGTCTGGAAGCGAGGGTGGAACATATTTATTTCCACATGCATGAATATGTTGGCTACTTTGCAGCTCCACTTGTACTCCCCCTCATCCCCTTCATTGATATATTACTATCAGTTATGGTTTCCTTTTTGGTTTTGCCTAGTCAGTCATGGCTAAAATGCCTTACGGGAATAAAGAATGTAAAGCATCCTCTATGGTATCCTCTAATCCCCAATCTCTACAAATTTGTTCGGAATGAGAAAAAATGGACTCTTGTGACATGTTTTACAAGATCTATTTTCTCTTGAAAAATCTAATAAAAGCATTTTGAATGACAAAAAAAAAGTATCAAATTATATAATAATATATATATATAATATATATAATATATATATATATATATATATATATATATATATATATATATATTATATATAATATTATATATATTATATATAGATATATTATAAAAAAACTTAAAGTTGATAAGATTGAATGAATTTTTTATTAAAGTCATGGATTATTATTTTAAGATACAATAAAGATATAATAATAATATAACAATAATTAAAATGATTTTGATTTTCGTCAAAATAATAATAATAAATCATTTGATTAATATTTAAATTAAATTAATTTAATTGAATTAAGAATCGAATATAATAAATCATATATAAAAACTTAGAATTGATTAAATTTATATCCCTATTTTGAATTCAATCTAATCAATTCTAAGTTAATAAATAGATTTGACTTATTATACTTAATTCTCAACTAACTAAATTAATTTAGATAAAATATGTGACTATTATCAATTTAATTAATAGACTTATAAATTTTATTATTAATACTTTCAACCAAAATCAAAAATCATTTTAATTATTATATTAATATTATATTCTTATTTATTCCAAAATAATAATTTGTCAATTTCAATTAAAAAAACATTCCATCTAATTTTCTAAATTTATATATATATATATATAATAACCAATTCTTAACCCATTAATAAAATAAAATTTTAAATTTTTTTACTACTATATCATCAAATTTTTTTTTATTTTTTTTTCATTTTAACCAGTGTTATTTTATCCAATTTGACTTTTCAAATTAATTCTTTTAATTTGAATTCAACTCTCTCTCTTTTATTATTCATTTTATTATTCATCCATAAGCGTATATATAATGATGATCACTGTCTATGACCATTGGCATTTGTTTTGCCCCAACAACTGCAATTTTTTTGTAAACTTTCTTTTGATATTAAGATAAATTGTGTTTTTTTACTATAAAAAAAAAAGTGAAGGAAATTTGTTGATTTGTTTTTTTTGTAAGCTTAGGTAGATCTTCTTTTTTATTTATAATAGCAAGTTGTTTCATATACAAAATTTTGGTGGCTTCAACTTGCCCAAATGGGAAACCAAGTTTATTGGCCACTTGAACCTGTTGTAAGTCATTTAGTAGCAAAATTTAATAAGTCTTTCTACCCAAGTTAGATACACTTCATACCTAGATATACAGTTTGAGGTCTTAACAGACATACTAAGACAAGAAAAATAAAAGCTATCAGCTAAAAAGTCCAGCATAACCTGGAGCCTGACTATCAAATACTAATCCTTGTTATCATCCTGCTCGGAGTCCACGATGGCCGGTGCTGCAGCAGAGTCACCCGGCGGCGGAGATAGCCCATGATTCTGTGTTGGATCCTGTCCAGCTTCTTGTCCTGCTTGAATAGTGGAATTTGCATATTCTTCATATCTTTTTTGAGGTCGAGCATGCCTCCGGTAATTTCCGCCATCTCCCCCGCCACCTGTTCCAAAGCCCTGGCTAACAGTCGCTTCATGACCCAGTACAAGTGCAAGGTCTATTTAAATTGTGACATCCTACCTCGAGTATTCCCTGGGTCGAGGACAAAGTCCCTCCATTCTTCCATTTCCGGTTCTGAGTCTTCCTCCATTATGCTACCTTCCATCTCCTCAGTCAACTTACGGATGTCGCCATTCGTCCCTGCTTTGTAGGCTTTGGCCGCCTCGTTGACCGCCACATCGATGGGTCTCCTACCCTTTTTAGGATCTGAGGTCTCCGAGGTGCTAGGTTCTTTCGCTGCTAGGCTTGATTGCCCTCGACCCCGCGACCCCTACCTCTACCTAGGCGAGCCATCTCGTCGTTGTCAGAACCGTGTTTGCAATTATCAACGTGAAACATTAGATCTAAAAAATCTTTCTTAGATTTCCCACCCAATTCAGCCCCTCTCTATCGCTGTGGGACTCCTTGGCTCTCGCCAACGCAGTTTGAGTAAAGAAGTCGGGCCTTCCGACCTCCACTCCACCCGAGAATTCTCATCATTTGTTTCCCAAGGCCATCCCTTTATCAGAATTTTGCCTAAACCCTGGGTCCTAATTAGCAGCAGTTCTAAGCTATCCGCCTGCCCCTCATCCCTGTGTCCTCAGACCTACCCCTTTGCGGCCCCTTCCCAAAGTCCCAAAGCTCACCACCCTGGGTCGACATGCTATAATTCTCAATGGGAATTACAGGAATGAAACGGGAAAAAACATACCCGGATACAGTACGCTCAGCGAAAGAAATCCCAGACACCTGCGCTGCCCTGCTCCTGTCTTCCCTTCTCTGCGGTTTGTTCATTCTTCCTACGCTAACCACCCTCACATACCACTATCCTTCTGCCGCCGCTGCTTTCGCCACCCTCTCTCCTCATTATCCTCTGCCTTATGCCATTTCTCCCATTAGATTGTCCAGCGGTCATGCAGGACGCCACCACGCCCTGCTGCACAAGCATGTGGGCAGTGGTCGGCGGTCCTGGCCGTCCTCTCCTTCTGTGAATCATAATGCCTGTACGAATCCACTTCGTCACTCCGAGCGGTGGGAAATTTGTTGAATTTTGAATGGATAGCCGAGATTTATTTTTTAAAGAATACGAACATATATCTACGGTGGAGATGGCCTAGTGAAGTCGACGGAAAAAGTCAACAAACAACCGCCCGCATCTCGTGGTCTAACTGCCATCTTCGACATTTCTGCAACAGGTGTCATCATTGTAGCTTGGCGTCCGTTATTACTCCACGCAACAAATATTTTAATTGTGTTACTACTCCATGTCGTTCTTCTGCAATCTGGTTCTCATATTGTGTGATGATATTTAACAAACGTATTACTATAGTTGTCAACAAAGCATTCGATGGGATAACTCTGGAGAATTGAGATGTGGACTCTAGTGTTAGGTTCCTTTCGAAGACAAAGTATGTAAGTGTTAGGTTCCTTTCGAAGAAGGATAAAATGATGAATACAGAGCACAAATACTGATCCTTCGGTAGTTGCTCGCCTTCCAGATTTAAAATGCCCGAAAACAAATATCCTTTGCTGAAACAAACATTAATTCTATTGAAATGGTGTTGTGTTGCTGCGTTTCTAGCTTGCAGCTCTCTTGAACAGGTCACATAGAGGCTAATTGTGTATTTCTGCACTTCTTGCACTCCAAGCCACATCAATTTTTGCATTTGATTGGTGGCTCTACCATTACTGAGGTCTTACAATAATGGTTTACCAGTCCTCTGCGCAGAGAAGAAAGAGACCGTCAGCAAAGTATGTGACATTATGATAAAGCAATTAACATTTCCAATGGCGACTACTTTGACAACAAATTCGAAGTTAAGTGAGTTGATGAGCGTTACCTTCAAACTTTTACCATTAGAAAATTGTATTTTTTTTTCACGAATTTGAATTTGATAGGGTAGTTGTGAATTATTTTTTTCACGAATTTGAATTTGATAGGGTAGTTGTTACATTCATTTGGAATCTATTTTGACTTCACCCAATTTATTTAAAAGATTTTGAATGGTGTACTCAAAACAAATGCCCAGTTCTTACCAATTTCATGGGTGTTGTATGTTTAGTGATATTTCCTGATTAATTATTAATCATTATTTTTTGCATTAATTTTTTTATGATTATTATTTTTATTGTCACAAATTTATGATGGAAATGAAGTTTTTGAATATATCAATCATATTAATATTTTTAATATGGTTGTGCATGGTATTGCAAATGAATTTATTTAACTTATTTGTATGAGACACATAAGAATATCCAAACTTAATTTAATGGGATAGGCATTTTCACAGCAAAAGAAATAACCAATACCATGTTTTATTTAAAATCATGTGCAATTTGAATAGATGTGGATCATTTTGGCTTTTATTTTTCTCATTATATATGAGAACATTATACAATGTATCAAAAATATATTATATACCATGGAATTATAAAAAGAGGAATATATATTTATTTTACTAGTAAGAATAAGTAAAATGAAGATAAATTATTTTAATTATTTATTATTATGTATTTAAAAAGAGTCAATTAATAAAGAAACTCCATTATTATAGAATTATGTCGTCCAACTCCATTATTATAGAATTATGTCGTCCACTTGATTAATTAGAGATACAAATCCTAAATCCTAATTCACTATAATGGTTTGTTGTCAAAAAAAAGAGAAGAGATGTTAGACATCAAATTTTCCTCCGGAAATTTTCAAGTTGAGGAATTATATGGCCGACATGTTTTGTAAAATATAGATGTGATTTTATTATTATATTGATTTTTATTTATATTCAAGTTTTTTTAAAATATTTTTGTGTGATATGGATTAAGATAATTTAATTTAGTAATTAACATATTGATTTATTTTTAATTTAGTAATCTTTCAAAATGTTAAAAAATAAATTTATTAATTGGATTTATTTATTTTTATAGTTGCAAATTACGTTATATTATTTTTCAATAATTATTATTATTATTATTTTTTTAACGATAACGGTTATGATATATTAATAGAGCTGAAAGAAAAAAGAGTGGGGCTTTGCCGTGGCAGCCCAGATTACATTCTGCTTACTCATTTTGAGCAGCGACTGATACTATACTTATGGAGGCGATTCTATGGATTTGACCTCATTAATTTGTAACCAACCTCTGTCCAGGGCGCTCCCTCTGTTTGCCATCAAGTCCACTTCGCTATTTGAAGTTCTAAGGATATGGTAAATTTTGTATGTTGTGAAGAAAGTGAGGACTCTTTTCAATCTTTCCAGGGTTCTATTGAGGTCGGCGTTTCTGAAGAGTTCTCCGTAGTTCAGCTTTTTGACGAGGATCTCCGAGTCTCCAAATATCTGAATGTCCTTGACTCCTTTTTCTCTGGCGATTTGGCAGGCTTTGAGTAGACTGAGCAGTTCAGCTTGGTTGTTGGTCTTCACTCCGAGGCCCCAACAAAAGGAGTCTTTGGATCGCCCTTCTGGCGAGAAGATGATGCCGCCAGCGCCTGAGGGACCGAGGTTTCCTTTTGAAGCCCCGTCGAAGAAGATTGTGCTGTTGTTTTGTGCTCGCCACCAAGCCTGAAAGGGGCCGTCTGCTTCTCTCAACTTCCAGTCAGGGGTCTCCAGCATGGGGGAGGGGAGAATATTCCTGAGCTGCGGTTCAAATTTGCCCAGCCATCGTTTTTCTACCTGCTGAAGGAAAGGGTCCTCTTTGACATAATGGTGCTGCACTGATTCAATCAACAACGCTCTGGCATTGGCTGCTACTTGCAGGGGCGATAGGCGGAGGTCAGAGAAAACCTTCTGGTTGCGGGCCAACCAGATCTTCCAACAGACATATTTTGGCAGCGCGTTCCAGATTTTGTGCCAAATCGATTTCTGAGGGATGTGCCAAGGATACCTGTGGGTCCAGTCAGCGAAGAGAGCTGGAATTGAAATCGATTCAGGGGAGGTTAAGTGAAAGTCTTGGAGCGAGAAACCCCAGACATCTTTTGCAAACTGACATTCTATGAAGAGATGATGAGTTGTCTCAGCGTTACATCTGCAGAGGGCGCACCAGTGAGGGCCAGCGAAGTTTCTCTTGGTTAGATTGTCGCCTGTAAGAATCTTGTTATGAATCAAAGTCCAGGTAAAGAAATTTATTTTCGGGAGGGCTGCAGAGTCCCAAATACTCTTCCACAGAGCCGGACTATGGATGCTATTCCCCGTTGTCTGGTAAGCTCTGTATCCCTCCGAAGCTGAGTATTCTCCAGTGCGTCCCCATCCCCAGCGGTCTGGCATCGAGCTATGAATCGGGGCGGCATCAATGAGAAGGTTCCTGAGGGTTATTGTTTGCTGTTGGAGGTGTTCTGGAAGAGCAGGGATTGCCCAATCAACCCACTCGCCATTCAGATCCCACTCTGAAATATCGCTCAGTCTTGTTTTCCCTGCTGCTGTTAGCCATTCCCTTAAGCCTACGATTTCTTCATTTTGAATGAGAGCGTTTCTCCCCATTATCCTATCCAGCCAGAGCCTGGTTCCTTTGCCATCCCTGGGATTCGATAGATGAGTCTCTTGAATTTTTTGTTGCTTCTCAGGCAAAGCTTCCATAGCAGCGTGCAGTTGGCAGTGTCTTCCAAGTGGAGGTTTCTCAAGTCGATGGTGTTTGTATATTTTGCTCGCAGGGTAAGACTTACTGGGTGAGATGGCTCTTTGAAAATTTTCCACAGTATCTTGCTGCCTAATGCGAGATTGGCCAAGGAAGGATCTCGAATATTCAGACCTCCATCGTCGATGGGTTTCTTGACTGTTTCCCAGTTGACTAGATGGAGTTTCTTGTCATTGCCCCTGCCGCCTTGCCAGAGGAAGTTTCGGAGCAGCGTGGAGATTTGCTCCATGATGTTTTTGGGAGCAAGTAAGAAAGCAGCTTGATAGATTAATAAAGAAGAGAGCTGCGATTTAAGTAAAATAACCTTACCTCCTTTAGTCAACCAGTGGCCTCCCAGTTTCGAGATCTTGGACTTGAGTTTGCTGATGATGTCTGTCCAGAGTGATCTTTTATTGATTCCTGAGATTATAGGGAGACCGAGATATTTAATTTTCTCCCAATGAGAGTGCCCTTTGAAGCCAAGGGTGTTGGCTATGGCGGAAAGGGCCTGCTGGTCTATATTCCAGCTGTAAACTTCACTTTTGCTTTCATTTACAAGAGCCCCAGAGACTTTACAGTAATTCTTTATGACTTTGTCGAAGGCTTTTGCAATTATGATTGAGGCGCCCCCCAGAAGGATCGAATCATCTGCAAACAAAGCATGATTGATGGAACTTGTTCTATTGGAGGATTTAAGGCCTGGAATGGCGCCTGTCAGCCTTTCGGCTTCAAGTTTTCTACTTAAGGTCTCGGCCAAGATGATATAGAGGTAGGGGGATAGAGGGCATCCCTGCCTGATGCCCCTCTTGGCTTTAAAGAAGGTAGTCGGCATGCCGTTTATGAGTGGTGCGATCCAGGGGTTGTTCATACATGCTTTGAGCAGATTGACGAACTGTATGGAGAAGCCGAATGAGAGCAGTACTCTACTGAGGAAGGCTCTATTAACTCTGTCGAATGCGTTCGCCATATCAAGCTTTATTATCATGCCTTTCTCTTTCCTCTGCTTACTGGAGTGAGTGGTCTCCTGGACTTGAATGACATTGTCCAGTATATGTCTACCTTTTACAAAGCCTCCTTGAGCAGTAGAGATGATTCTAGGAAGGAGGGGTTTCATTCTGTTGGCTAGCAGCTTTGCCAAGATCTTGTAAGAAGCGTTACAAAGAGAAATTGGCCTGAATCTGGCAAATGTATCCGGATTAGAGTCTTTGGGGATCAGGGCTAGGTAGGTTGAGTTCGTGCTACCACCGACCTTTGCTTTAGACATGAAACCCCTTATCATCTTTTGCAGATCATTTTTTATAATATCCCAGCATACTTTATAAAAATGGATGGTAAATCCGTCGGGCCCAGGGGCCTTATCAGATTCCATGGACCAGATAGTCTTAATTATTTCTTCCTCGGTGACAGGTTTGCTTAATTCTGCGTTGTCTTCATCAGTGACTAGAGAGGGAATGTGATTGAGAAATTCGGCTTCCTCCATTTCATCTCCTTGATCCTCCGGGGTGTAGAGATTCTGAAAGTGTTGGGCTGCGACTTCTTTAACTTGCTGACTGCCCTTGTAGACTTGGCCCGTCGAGGTCTTTACTTCTGTTATGTGATTCCTTGAGAGTCTGGCCCTGAACTGCAGGTGAAAAAAGGATGTGTTGCGGTCACCTCCTTTTAGCCACAGACTCCTCGACTTCATCCTCCAATATTCTTCCTCAGTTCGGAAAGCTTGATGAGCTACCCTCTGCGCTTTGATTTCTTTGTCCAGGAGGTATGCGTTAATATTTTCGCTCTCCATATCAATTTGAAAGGAGTGCAAGACCTGAACTGCTTCGGCTCTGAGAGAGGTGGGATTGGTCACTGGTTTCTTTATCCATTTTTTCAGAGCGATTTTGGTGAGCTTCAGTTTTTGCTCCCAGACGAAGCTGGCGGAGCCAGATATTGGGGTATTCCAGGTGTCTTTCACCGTGTTCCAGAAACCATCTCTTTCGATCCATTGAGGAGAAAAACAGAAAGGGATGGGACCAGATTCCTCTTCGTCTTCTAGGAAGAGTTGGATCGGCTTATGATCAGATGACAACTTGGGCAGGATTCTTGTTGAAATAATTTTTTTGTTCATAAGCGAAGATTGCACTAAAAAACGATCTAATCTGGCTGAGATATGCTCTTTACCAGTTCTGTTGTTCGACCAGGTAAATTGTCCATGGATGGGGATGAAGTCTTGGAGATCCCAAAGCTGGGCGAGCTCTTCCACAACGCCAACCATTGGATCTCTAGAAACAGTGCCTCCTCTTTTTTCTTTTGCATTCAAAACAATATTAAGATCGCCAGCGAGGATGATGTTGGAGGGAGTTTCCTGTTCCAAAAATTCTGCCAAAGTTTTCCAGCAGTCTCTCTTTTCTCAGTAGTTTACCGGAACGTAAAGATTAATGAGAGAAATAGGTAACTTACTTGGTATATGGATGAGTTCAGTGTGTATCCAGTGCAAGGTCTGATGAGTGTTGATCAGCTGGTATTGTTCCTCTCTCCATAGCGTTGCCAGGCCTCCTGAGGATCCGCGAGCATTGACAGTTATGCCTGTGTTTTTTTTCCATTTTGTTTTACTGATCTCCAGCAGGGCTTGACCTGCTATCTTTGTCTCTTGGAGCATGAGGATATCAGAGGGATCCTATTGTAAAAGATCCTTGACGGCTTCTATTTTGGCGGATTTGCCCAGTCCTCTGCAATTCCAAGAGACTAGCTTCATTATTTACCTGTGCTTGGGGTGGGGCCGCCCTTAGAGGTCCTGGGCCTGCTACTTCTCCCGATTGTCATTTCTATCGTGGATTGGCTCCCTTGAGTTTTGAGCCTTTCTGCCTCTTCTTCTCTTTTTTCCTTGCGGGATTTTCTTCCGGGTCTTTTTGATGATCTCTCAAAGAGTTCTTCCTCTGAGGACTCTGAGCTTTCAACTATCTTTTTCTTCGTGACATCAGCATACGAAGGGCTTGTGGGGCTGCCTTGAGAGACTTCAATGTGAATGATTCCCTTGCCCTCATTGTTTTGCAAAGGGGTTTCTTCCCGATTCTCTCTTACCTGTTCTATGATTGGAGGGTCTTGTTGCATCTCCTCGGCTTCTTTTATGATTTCCACTTCTTCCTGAGACGAGTTGCCGGTGTTCCTGACGGTTGTGTATGCGCTTTTCCCTGTGTCTTTCTTGGCTTGCGCTGTTCTCTGGACGAGGGTCCATTGGTCTTCGTTTTGTTTGGCAGCCTGCTCCTCAGCTTTCTTTTTGCAGTTTTTGGCGAAGTGGCCGTAGCCATGACAATGCCTGCATTTAAAAGGGAGCTGTTCGTAGTCGAGCTCCTGGATGTGCGTCCAACCTGCAACCGTGAGTTTTATCACTTCTGGCAATCCCTCTTCCAGATCCACTTCGACGCAAATATGGGCGCAGGAATATTGATCTCTTCTTGCAGCCTGGTCTATGTATTTGCCTAGAGCGTTGCCTATGGTCTGAAACGATTTATGGTTCCAGCAATGGAGAGGCAGGTGGGGGAGCCTGACCCACACCGGCACCGCTGAGGGGACGTCTTGAGAGGGATCGAAATTGGGGTTCCATTGATTTAAGTACAGTCCCTGCGGCCCCATGAAATAGGGGCCGTTTCTGAAGATTAGGCTTCTGTCCTCCGAGCTCTCGAAGACGAAGACGAAGAACCCTTTTCCCACAAAGTAACTCTTTACGCCATTTTTGATCAGAGGTTGCCAGTTTCTTTGGGTCCATTCTTCAACTGATTTGGGAGACGGCCATAGGCCAGTAAACTGGCCAATGAGGCCTTTTTCTGCCAAGTTCAGGGCAGCCTTGCAGATATCTTCCTCTGGCAGGGCAACAGAGGGGATCTTGTCCAGTCTTTTTATGAATTTTTGCTGAGTCGCAGAGGGAGCCCGGGTTGATCCATTCTGTATCAATTTCCTGAAGGCAGAAACTTCGGGAGGAGGATCTCCAGAGGGGGCGGAGCTATCGGGGACCTCCATCTGGCAGCTAAGGAGGGGCGGGGCTGTGCGCAGGGGTGCACCAGCCAAAAGGACGCAGAAGCCCTGGATTGGATCAGGGATCAGGGAGCTGACCGGGGCGGGGGGGCCAGGAAGCTGTGCGCAGGGCGCCACAAGCCGGGGAAAGGAGGACGCGGGAAACACTAGGGAGGGTTGAGGCTGAGCGCAGAGCCATCGAGCTCGATCTCCAATCTAATTATATTATATTAATAAATCGATAAACTAATAAGAATTAGTAACAATACCTTATTAAATATTAAAAACAATAATTATTATTATTTTAAATGCAATATTATTAAAAAAAATTAATAATATTATAAATAAACTAGCATATTTTATTATTAAATATTAATAATTTTAAAGAACATTAATAAACAAATCATTAAAGTTGGAAAACTATAAAAACATAAATTTAACATGTGTAAATATATATTAATATTAAATTATAAAAAAAGAACTTAAATCAATTATTAATTAATTAATACGAGTTAAATTAATAAAAAATATTACTAAATTTATAAAGTTTAATATGGTCAACGATGGTGAAATATGGTCAAACATGCTCAACTATGTTCAACTATGGAAAATCATTGTCAACCATTATCTACCATGATCAACAATGTTCAACGATGATCTTCCATGGTCAAGCATGCTCCACCATTATCAACCATAGTCATAATGGTTAATCAATGTCTTTATGGTGAAAAATGATCAATGATTGTTAATCATGCTTGAATATGGTTGACCATGGCCAATGTCTTTATGGTCAACCACAATCAACCATGATCAACCATGATCAATGATGGTCAACCATGATTAACCATGGTTGAATTTCATCAACAATGATCAACCTTGATTAAAGTCTCTTTGATCATGATCAACCATGGTCAACCATGTTTTATAAAATCAACCATGGTCCAACATCACATTGTGACAAGGATTGTCTACATTTGAAAATGAACTTTGGTCAACTATGCTTATTTTAGTGTTTATAATATTTATCTTAGCATTTATATACCTTGGATTTATAATATTAGTCCATTGGAATTAATAGTATTCCCTTGTGTTCATAATCCCTTGGGGTTTTAGTATTAATCTCTTTGGTTTATTATTATCTTGGGTTTATAATATCAATCCCTTGGGTTTATTATACCCTTAGGTTTATAATATCAATCATGGTGAACCATCGTCAATCATAGCCAACCATGGTCAACCATGTTCGAACGTCAAATTTTAACAAGGATTGTCTCAATATGAAAATCAACCATAGTCAACTATGTTTATTTTAGTGTTTATAATATTTATCTTAGGGTTTATATACCTTGGATTTATAATATTACTCCCTTGGTTTAATATTATTCTCTTGGGTTCATAATCTCTTGAGGTTTTAGTATTAATCTCTTGGGTTTATTATTCCCTTCATTTTATAATATCAATCCCTTAGGTTTATAATATCAATCATGGTCAATTGTGGTCAATCATATCCAACCATGGTCAACCATGGTCCAATGTTGCATTGTGACAAAAATTGTCTCCATGTGAAAATCATGGATAATCATGGTCAACCACAGTCAACCATGGTTGATCATGGTCAACGTTGTTTTATAGAATCAAACATGGTCAACCATGGTCAAACGTCACATTGTGAAAAATATTGTCTTGATATGAAAAACATCAATGGTTAACCATGATCCAACGTCGCATTGTGACAAAGATTGTCTCAATATGAAAATCAACCATGGTCATTCATAGTCAACCATGGT
Source organism: Pinus taeda (assembly GCA_000404065.3). Classification (NCBI taxonomy): domain Eukaryota; kingdom Viridiplantae; phylum Streptophyta; class Pinopsida; order Pinales; family Pinaceae; genus Pinus; species Pinus taeda. The sequence goes on from APFE031709473.1 coordinate 64,569, forward strand.
CCAATGCTGCATTGTGACAAAGGTTTTCCTGATATGAAAAACATCCTTGGTAAACCATGGCCCAACGTCACATTTTGCAAATATTGTCTCCATATGAAAATCAATCATGGTCAATCATGTTTATTTTAGTGTTTATGATATTTATCTTAGGGCTTATATAAATTTGGCTTATAATATTAGTCCGTGGGGTTTAATATTATTCCCTTGGGTTCATAATCCCTTGGGGTTTTAGTATTAATCCCTTGGGTTTATAATATTAATCCTTTGGGTTTATTATTCCCTTGGGTTTATAATATCAATCATGGTCAATCGTCATCCAACGTCACATTGTGATAAGGATTGTGTCTATATGAAAATGAACCATGGGCAACCATGTTTATTTTAGTGTTTACAATATTTATCTTAGGGTTTATATACCTTGGGTTTATAATATTAGTCCCTTGGGTTTAATATTATTCCCTTGGGTTCATAATGCCTTGGGGTTTTAATATTAATCCCTAGGGTTTATAATATCAATCCCTTGGGTTTATTATTCCCTTTGGCTGATAATATCAATCATGGTCAACCATAGCCAACCATGGTCAACCATGGCCAAATGTCGCATTGTCACAAATATTGTCTCATTCTATTAAAATCAACCATGGTTCAATGTCGCATTTGGACAAAGATTGTCTCGCTTATAGTATTTATCTTAAGGTTTATATACATTGGGTGTATAATATTAATCCATTAGGTTTAATATTACTCCCTTGGGTTTATAATGCCTTGGATTTTTAGTATTAATCCCTTAGGTTTATTATTCCCTTGGGTTTATTAATCTAAGGGTTCACATTATTATTTAAATTATATTAATTTAATATTATATAAATAAAATAATAATATTTTGTAATATTATGTTTAATTAAATTTTTAATTATTAATTATAGGGATAATAATAATTTTTTTTGTTGCAATAATTTTTTTTTCGTATATTATTTCTATTGTATATAATGTATCAATGGTAGATACAAATGAAGCCTTCAGATATATACACTTAAAAAACATGTAACATGTAATAATATATATACATGTAAAAAGCATGTAATATTATCATTTTTGAATCCACGCGTAAATTTATAATTACAGGTTGCAGTTTTAGTCAATCAATTTACATATCTCTTTCTGACCTAGGTAAGCCTATTGTTATATTACTATGTGCAACTCAACCACAAAATTCTTATCATTTTTTGCATGTCATGTTTCTTATTACAATAGTTTTTTTTGTTCTTACATTTATTATATTAATATTAATGATAATAACATTAACAACATTAATTCTTAATATTATTGATAATTGATATATGTGCTTCATATGTGCCTATCGGTGTTTATCAACCACATTTTTTAATGTGGTTGTGCTAGTTTATTATTTTTTAAACTTTTCTTTCATTATTGTCATTATTAATCAATGGCCTCATCGTTCTCACTTACCCTAACTATTATATTCTAACTTCATCCTCTATTTGACTTCGTCTATTGCTCTTCACATCATTAAAAAAGCTTAATGTCCGTAAAGATGGGTGAAATGTTCACTTCAAATAGAACACAACACATAGTTTAACAGAAGGTTTCATCTATATCAAAAATAAAATTAGGTTTCATCTGCCTCAAAAATAAAGTTATTTTACAAAACGAAGAATAATATTGAAATATTATTATATTTAAAATTAATAGTTAAAAATATTAAAGATTTTATTAAAAAGTGATTATTTAAATGCAACTTCAATATTCAACATGTTTTAAAGATATACATAATCCACATTAAATCACAATTTAAATATTTTGTAATAATCTATATTTCCTTAAAAAATCAACTTTATTTTGTATCCTAACTTGAAAATAATAAAATAATATTATATAATAAATTAAAAAAAAAAAATATAATACTAACCATATTTAATAAACAATTATAAATATTAAAAAAATATATTTTAATATCCATTAATTAAATATTGAACAGAAAAAATATTTTTCAATATGTTTCATAACATAAAAGATTTCTTTTTCATTTTAGTTTTTATATCAATATTTATTTTTAAAATTTTAAAACATGAATAGAGACAGAATCCCACAGCACTTTCAATATTTGAATGGTAAATATGCCCACCTCCCACACAATAAATATTATTTTATTTAATAATTTTTTATATCTTAATTATACGATATTATTTTATTTTAAATTATAACACATTTTTTAAAAAGTTTGCAGACTTGTAAATAGGTTATATAGAATACTATAATAATGATAACGATTCCGCAACATTTTTCCGCTCAGACTAATTCTTTAATCCCATCAATCGATCGATCAAACAGGACTAAAACTCAGGGCAAACACACATATTCCTCTGTAATAACACATATATTACTCTGTACGTCACATGATACCTGATACACCAATTCCTGTCCACGTCTGCATGACGTGACGTACGCGGAGCCTAGTCGTCTAGTTAACATGCATTCTTTATATTTAGTAGTAAGATATTAGCACAACCACATTCATAAATATGGTTGATAAATGTCAATATGAACATATGGAGCACATACATCAATTAAGAATTAATGTTACTATCAATAATATTTATAATAAATATAAGAACAAAAAAAACTATTGTAATAACAAAAATGATAGGCACAAAATGATAAGAATTTTGTGGTTGAGTTGCACCGAGTGATATCACTATAAGTTTACCTAGGTCAAAAAGAGATATGTTAGAGGATATGCTAAACCGATTGACTAAACCTCCAGCCTGTAATTATAAATTTATGTGTGGATTCAAAAATAATAATATTACATGTTTTTGTTTACAACAACACACACACACACACAACACATATATATATATATTATATATATAAATAATTATACTATATATTATTACATGTTACAGTGTTTTTTTAAAATGTATATCGTTTAAGGCTTCATTCGTATCTCATTGATAAATATATACAAATAGAAATATTAAAAAAAAAAAACTATTGCAACAAAAATATTATTTTTTTTTCTCGGTAAAATTAATCTATTATTTACAAAAACAGGATACAATTACATTCTTGTTGTCATAAAGACCCAGCTGCCTGGTGAATTTAGCAGCGTGTAGCAGCAACATGCTCAGTTTAGGACAAAACAGGCATTCATCTACCCAAAAAACACTCCCTCGCAGGGGACTTCAAAAACACATTGTGGCACAGAGCACCGACCCATTTGATAGGCAAAACCCGGGCATCGACATTGCCCTATAGCGTAGGCACCATATCACACCGACACCATGACACAGTAACCCTTAAATACCAAGACACACTGACACCTGGACATGTTGACACTAGGACACATTGACAAAATTTCATCATAGCGAGCCACGTAACCTGGAGCGCAGATGCAACTAGTCCTCCGGAACCTCCTCCACGATCCTACACCAACCATACTCCTCCGCTTCCTGCTCTGGAACCTCCTCTGCAGCTTCCTTGACAGGCTCTTTTCCAGCATCTGCCTTCTGGCTAACAGGTTCTTCCGATTCCTTCACTGGAGCAGCAGAGGGCATTTCCATGGCTCTCCTGGTTTCAGCAGGTGGAGAATTCTCCCTTTGTGCACTGGACTCGCCCTCTTCCTGGGCTTCCTCAATGAAGAGCACAGAGACATGGGCATTGATTCTGGGGCGGTTCAGAGAGGCGTCGAAGGTGAAAACAACAGAACCGAAGGATGGCGAGGTAGAGGACCCTGATGAATTGGCTGGCAAGAATTGGCTTGGCCTAAGAGCCGTATACGGGCAGTGACAGTGGCAGTGGCAATGGAGGGAGGTGTCCACAGCAGCAGAAGGGCGTGAAGACCCGCCACGGGACGAGTCGCGCCGGCTGAGCATACGTTGCCGAGGGCGAACCATGGTTGTAGGGGAGTTCAGGGCCAAATTGGAGATTGAACGACACAGAGAATGAACTGCCGGCAGAGGATGGTATGCAACAGACTGAGGAAGGTTCAATGAGACGGATATGAGACCAACATAAAGATGGAGGCCAGGAGCAGTCCAGGAAGCCGGGGGAGAGGAGGTGGCCTGAGAGTTCAGACCCAACTTCTAGCTCCACAGCAACAGTGAGACCTCAACCCAAGCCTGTAATGGTGAATTCCTTGATGCTTCCCTTAATATTGCAAATGCCTCTACCTCGAAGCCCTCCCGCAATAACTATGGCTGCCATAAGAGCCGAGGGGCCGAACCCTATGTTGCAGTCGATGGTGGGTGGAGTGTAAATGCTCCTGTGCTGTATACAATTGTTAATGTACCAGCGTCGTCGGCTTTGAACGCTATCCCATGTGGACACGGCGCAGGTGCGCATGGCGGGCAAGTGGCTCACGCTGCTTGCCCATCCCATCTCATAATTGTCGGATATTGTCACCCGCATCCGGGGCAACAAAAATATTATTATTATCACTATAATTAATTATAAAAATAATATTACAACAAAATTATTATTATTATTATTATTATTATGAAATAATAATGTGAACCCTTAGATTAATAAACCCAAGGAATTCATATTATAACCCCAAGGGAATAATAAACCTAAGGGATTAATACTAAAAATCCAAGGCATTATAAACCCAAGGGAGTAATATTAAACCTAATGGACTAATATTATAAACCCAAGGTATATAAACCTTAAGATAAATACTATAAGCGATACATTTGTTGTCACAATGCGACATTGAACCATGGTTGACCATGGTTTATTTTAATATTGAGACAATATATGTGACAATGCGACATTTGACCATGGTTGACCATGATTGATATTATAAATCCAAGGGATTCATATTATAAACCCAAGGGAATAATATCAAACCCAAGGGACTAATATTATAAACCCAAGGTGTATAAACCCTAAGATAAATATTGTAAACACTAAAATAAACATGGTTTACCATGGTTAATTTTGATATAGACACAATCCTTATCACAATGCGACGTTGGACGATGGTTGACCATGATTTATATTATAAAACCAAGGGAATAATAAACCCAATGGATTGATATTATAAGCCCAAGGGAGCAATACACCCAAGGGATTAATACTAAAGCCCTAAGGGATTATGAACCCAAGGGAATAATTTTAAACCCCATGGACTAATATTATAGACCCAATTTATATGAACCCTAAGATAAGTATTATAAACAGTAAAATAAACATGGTTGACCATGGTTGATTTTGATATCGAGATAATCATTGTCACAATGTGACGTTGGACCATGGTTGACCATGGATGTTTTTCATATCGCGACAATATTTTTCACAATGAGACGTTGGACCATGGTTGACCATGGTTTATTTTCATATCGAGGTAATATTTGTAACAATGTGATGTTGGACCATGGTTAACCATGGATGTTTTTCATATCAAGACAATCTTTGTCACAATGCGATGTTTGATCATGGTCAACCATGTTTGTTAGGTTCCTATAACACTAGTATATCCCCCTTATTATTATTATTTTTCCCATGTAGCCCCATATTGTTATTGTTTTGCCCCATAGAAGCCAACTATTGTTATTGTTGTGCCCTTACATTATTATTGTTATGTAGGCTCTGATTATATTGTGACCCTTTAGACTCCTATATATACAAAGCAGGTCTTGTCATTTGTATCAACATATAATTGTTAATTATGTAATGTAAAAGAGGTTTCCCCGTCAAAGAGGATAATTTTAATTCGTTGATATATATATTTGTGAGCTCGTTACATAACATTTGGTATCAGAGCTTTGGATTCTAGGTTTTTGTTGCTTCAAACTGCTTCAAACAAGCCATCGTGGAATTTTCGCACTAACTTTTTTTCTTCAAAGCTTCAGAAGATGAAATTGAAACCATGTGGATCTGCAATTGTGGTGAACTTCAAGTACAAATTTCAGATCTTAACTCACTATCTTTTCAGAGATATGGTCCAAGGAATTTAGGGTTTTGCACGCTCCAGAATTCCATCTAAAACAGGTGACTTAGGGAAAATCAGCATAACTTTCTCTCTGAGTATCGGATTTGAATTTAGTATAAAGTGATGGAAATAGGATGGAATGTAGATTTTTGGGTATAATTTTTTAGCGTCGAAGGTTGAAATAGTGACACATGGCACTTCGTAAAAAATCGCACTACTGAACTAGTCTATAGTCAGGTCATCGTGGGAGATTGGGCATAACTCTTTCTTGAAGAATCCAATCTTTGTATAACTTGTTGGGTTAGAAAGAAGACTCAAAGGGATACTATAAGACAGAATTTTAGATCTTGGAGATTCACAATTACAGAGATACAACAACTGCAATATCTAGCTCCTAAAAAGTAAGAAAAATGTGTGTATTTTTTAATTTTGCATGACTTTTGTTTGAAAAATTAGTTTGGAGTGATTCAAAGGGCATAGAGAAGCATAAATATCATTGTTTGATTTCAAAATTACTCAAAGCAAAAAAATGGACACACCTAGTAAGCAACCATAAATCTCTTCTATGACACGTGAAGAAGAGGAAAAAATGCAACATGATATATCAAAATTATGAGGCCAAGTGCAACAAATTCCGCTCTCGCAAAGAGTAATCAAAAATAAAATGGAAGCTAAGATAGATGGTTTTAAAAATGGTATGGAAGGTAAGATGGATGGTATAGAAGAAAAAATGAAATGAAACATGGAAGATTTGAAGAATGGTTTAAAATCATACATAGAAGGTTTGAAGGAAGGTTTGAACAAGATGCTACAAGAAATGCTTCCTAATGGCGAAAAGGCATTAGATGAAACTCATGATGAGAATAAAAAGAATGTTAATAATGATTCCATAAAATCTAACTTTGGATTTAAGACCCACCATATTCCAAATATTGATATGAGGAAGTTTGATGGCAAGGATCCAGTAACCTGGATACTACATATGGAGCAATATTTCGATCTCCATAATGTGCAACACACACAAAAGGTACACATTACAACTATATTTAGAACCCAATCAGTTTGTATGGTATCAATGGATTTGTTCTCGTAAATCACTAGTCACTTGTTCAATTTTTATGGAGGAAATGATAGCACATTATGAGGATACAAAGAGCAACACCTTCTTTATCCAATTGATAAATATCAAACAAAAGGGTTCATGGAGGAGCACACTGAGGACTTCCCAAAATTTGAATATCAGGTTAAATGATATTCTCTAAGAACATAGGATTGATGTCTTCAGAGGCACCTTAAAGGATAACATCCAACATGAGGTTCACCTTTGGGAACCTAATTCATTGGAGAAGGCATTCAGGGTGGCAAGAAAAGTTGAAAGAAAAATTATGGCAATAAGGAAGTCTACCACTCACAACTATAAAGATGGAAGTTTTGTTAATCCTATCCTTCCACAACCTACAAGGTTGACACCACAAAAATTGGAGGAAGAGAGAGAAAAAGGGCCTTGTTACGGTTGTGATAGAAAATACACTAAAGGTCATAAGTGTGCTAAGAAGAAATTATTCTACATAGATTGTGAAGAGGAGAAAGAAAAGGAACAAGAAACATCAAAAGAGGAGGATATACACCAAGAACCAACCTTAGAGAAAGAAGAAATGAATATGACCATATCTTGCAATGCATTGGTAGTAATTACCACTCCTCAAACTCTCAAGGTAGAAGGATATATCAAGAAGAAAAAGATAATAGTGTTGATTGATTCAGGTAGTACCCATAATTTTATTCATTGTAAGAAAGCCAAGGAATTTAATTTCTTCCTTTATCTAGCACCAGAGTGTCAAGTGATGGTTTCAAATGGAGGAATTGTAAATTAATGTATAACCCATAATTTTATTCATTGTAAGATAGCCAAGGAATTGAATTTCTAACTATATCCAACACTTGAGTGTCAAGTGATGGTTGCAAATGGAGGAACTATAAATTTCTCTAAATTATGCCATAATATCTAGCTAACCATTGGGAAATATACATTGAATAGTCCAACGCTTTCCATTCCAATGGGTGGTGTTGATTTTGTACTAGGAGTTCAATGGCTACAATCTTTGGGGATGATAGCTTTCAATTTTCAAAAACTTTTCTTGAAATTTTTTTGAAAGGAAAGGAAGTTGAATTAAGGGGTATCAAAGGGAAACCAGGAAAGGTAATCAGCTCTAATGGCATGATAAAGCTTCTGAAGAAATAACAATGAGGCGTAATTGCATAATTATGCTTACTAGGGGTTCAAACATCGAAATCATCTATTTCTCCAGATCTCCAAAAAGACTTGGACAATCATACCAAGGTGTTTGAAACTCCCAAAGGCCTCCCACCTATTCATGATCATGATCATGTGATTCACTTGATTCCAAGAATTCTTCCTCCAAACATCAAGCCTTACAAACATCCTTATGCCCAAAAGTGTGAAATTGAACATATGGTTGCAGAAATGTCAGAGGCTGGTATAATTCAACTTATCAACATCATTTCTCTGCTCTAATAGTATTGATGCATAAGAAGGATGGATCATGGGGTATGTGTTTAGATTATAGGGAACTCAACAAGATCACTATTAAAGATAAATTTATCATTCCTATCATTTATGAAATTTTTGGATGAATTACATGGAGCAATTTACTGCACCAAGTTGGATCTTCATTCATGATGTCATCAAATTAGAATGAATATGTAATACATTCTCAAAGAAACATTCAAAACTCATGAGGGTCATTATGAATTTATGTTCATGCGTTTTGGCCTTACTAATGCACCTTACACATTTCAAGGTTTGATGAATTCCATTTTCAAACCCTTCCTTACAAAATTTGTGTTAGCATTTTTTGATGATATACTAATATACAACAAGTCTTGGAAGGATCATGTCTAACATGTTGACATGGTGCTCAAACTAATGGAGGAGAAACAATTATATGCAAAAACCTCCAAATGTTTCTTTGGAGTAAAGGAGGTGGAATATTTGGGTCATATTGTATCTCATGGAAGTGTTAAGGTAGGCCCTAACAAAATTAAGTCCATTAAGGAATGGAAAATCCCCAGAACCATAAAGCATCTTCGAGGATTTCTTGGGTTGACAAGGTATTATCACAAGTTTGTTAAGAATTATGGTAGATTAGAGGCACCTCTAACATCATTATTGAAGAAATATTCATTTTCTTGGACTTGAGAAACAATGAAGGCTTTTGAACATCTTAAAGAGGCAATGTGCCAAGCACTGACCT